>JAGDFM010000510.1:0-12395 GCA_019155715.1 Phytophthora pseudosyringae
CTCCGTCTGAGCCTTCTTCTTCACCAGCACTCACTGCGTGACGTCGGAACTCACGAGCACGGTTCATGGCTTCAGCCCTCTCCGACCTCGTCCGGGCACTAGCCACGTCTGCTATGTGTGCCGCGTTACGCGCCTCTCTCCTGCGATCCTCCTCCCTGCGAGCCTCTTCGGCCATCCGCGCCTTGATCTTGTCGGTGTCGTGTGTACGATCCATAGCGGAGGCTCCCTCCTTCGTCAGCGCCACGCTCCAGATCGCCCACGCTAGTCAACTGCCGCGTGGCACGCTTTGCCTCCCCACGAGTGGCTGAAAGCGTTGGCGAAAAAAAAATACACCATAAAATACTTGAAACTTCTACCTGGGAAATACCTGTCCGTTATACCTGTTGGGAAAACCTGGACACAAACGCTGGCGTTTTTTTTTCACGAACTGCGCCAGAGATTTGGCGATACGGACACGACGTTCGCAGCCCAGCAGTGCCGGCACGGACAGACCGTTTGACGAATACGACAGCAGCGACGGCAAAGTCATCACGAGCGAGTTCGTCGTGCTCTTGTGTGCTTTGGATCCTACCAAGTGACACAGTTGTAGTTAAAGCGATACTATACAAGAGGCGCGTGTGGTCGTTCTCCGACAACGAAATGTATCCACCCTTACCAATGATGCAGGTTCTCTCACCGTAACCATGTCAGAGCTTATTGTCTGCTCCAGCTTGACCGAGTTGCGGACGCATTGCCGTTAGGATTCCCATCGGAAGAGATCGTCAAGTACAGTACCGGTAGTGTCCTCCGCACTTCATCTTGGGTGTGACCCACCCAACTCCTTTATAATACGATATAGCTACAGCCTATCTCTTTCCTTCGTAATTGCACCCCCATACTCAACTCCAGTATCTCGTTGGCCACCATGTCGGCCAAGCACGAGCGCGATGAGCCCGCGGCCAGCTCGGACGACGAGGGGCCGATGCCCATGCCCATGCCGGCCCCGCCGGCCAAGAAGAAGGCCAGGAAACTACCGTTCGAGGCCGCCTACCTCGAGAACCTGCCGAGCGCGGCCATGTACGAGCGCAGCTTCATGCACCGGGCCACGGTCTCCCACGTGCTGGTGGCCCCGGAGACGCAGTTCGTCATCACGGCCAGCGCGGACGGCCACGTGAAGTTCTGGAAGAAGATGGCCAAGGGCATCGAGTTCGTCAAGCACTACAAGGCCCACCTCAAGGAGGTGCACGGCCTGGCCGCGTCGGCCGACGGCCTGCGGCTCTGCAGCACGTCGGCCGACCGCAGCATCAAGTTCTACGACGTGCTGGCCTTCGACATGGTCAACATGCTGAGCGTGGCCTACACGCCGGCCGAGTGCTGCTGGGCCTCGGCCAAAGGGGCCATCGAGCCAAAGGTGGTGGTGGCCGACCAGAACAGCCCGGCCCTGCGCATCTACACGGCCGAGAGCGCGGCCAACGAGCCGATGCACACCATCAGCAAGCTGCACGCTGCGCCGGTCACTGCGGTGGCCTACAATCCCGTGGCCAACTGCGTCATCTCGGCCGACCAGAAAGGAATCATCGAGTACTGGGACGCCGACACGTACAAGTTCCCCGCCAAGGAGAGAGGCGTGGCCACGTTCAAGTTTAAGGGCGAGACGGACCTGTTCGAGCTGGCCAAGTGCAAGACGCACGCTACGGCCATCGACGTGTCGACCGACGGCAAGAGCTTCGTCGTCTCGGCCAAGGACAAGCAGATCCGCGTGTTCAGGTTCGCCACGGGCAAGATGCGGCGGAAGTACGACGAGAGCTTGTCGGTGTTCGAGGACGCACAGGCGGACGACGCGCTGCATCTGGACGCGCTGGACTTTGGCCGCCGAGCGGCCGTCGAGCGCGAGCTGCTGGGCTCGGATGTTGTGTCGAACTGCGTGTTCGACGAGTCCGGCCACTTCCTTCTGTACGCCACGCTGGCCGGCATCAAGGTGCTGAACATCGAGACGAACAAGGTCGTCAAGGTGCTGGGCAAAGTGGAGAGCTCCGATCGCTTCTTGCGGCTAAGTCTGTTCCAGGGGAAACCCAAGGTGAACACGCAGTTCGAGAAGCACCTGAAGGCGGCGTCCGGGCTGAAACACGAAGCAGAAGTGATGTCGGACGCCGCGAACGAGCGCGACACCATCGACCCGACGCTCTTCTGCACGTCGTTCAAGCGCAATCGCTTCTTCCTCTTCTCATCTCGAGAGCCTGAAGAGGACGAGGGCGAAGAAGGCAGCGCCGGAACGGGCCGCGATGTGTTCAACGAGAAGCCTACGCTGGAGGAGTCTCAGGTGGCGACCGAGTCCAGCGCCGCCAAGGTCCTGGGAGAGACAGCTGTGATGCACACAACCATGGGAGATATCACCCTGAAGCTCTTCGGCAAGGAGTGCCCCAAGGCGGTGGAGAACTTCTGTACGCATGCCCGTAATGGGTACTACGACAACCTCATTTTCCACCGAGTGATCAAGAATTTCATGGTGCAGACGGGTGACCCGCTGGGGGACGGCACCGGAGGTGAATCCATTTGGGGCGGCGAGTTCGAAGATGAGTTCCACCGCAGCTTACGACACGACCGTCCGTTCACGCTTTCCATGGCTAACGCCGGGCCTGGCACCAATGGCTCGCAGTTTTTCATCACGACCGTCCCTACTCCGTGGTTAGACAACAAACACACTGTCTTTGGCCGCGTGGAGCACGGCAAGGATACCGTTTCGAGCCTGGAAAACGCACGCGTGGACAAGTCTGACAAGCCCCTCAAGGACATCAAGATAATTAACATCGACATCTTCTAGTTCAACAGCGTGGAGCAGCGAATTATGCTACAGGGAAAAATACACTCGATGGATAGCGACGACTTCGAACTAGGCTGGAGTTGTAGCAGAGTTGCCACTCTCAGTCGGATTGATGTTGGTACTAGCACCTCCAACGGTGACGCTGGTGGTGGTGTCGTTACTGCCAGCACTTGCAGCCAGCGCAAGTGCTGTGGAGTCGTTTAGGCTCTTCAAGCGGTCGCCGCAGAGGAAGTGACGGTATGTTTGTTGACGGGCACGTAGCCAGTCGAGTCGATTTCCCCCCTGGTGTGTGACGTAGCGGAAGCAAATGCGACCTGTTGCTGGAACGGTGTTGGTTTGGTACATGGAGTAAATGATGAGAACAGTGGATCGGGTGCTGTCGATGCGGATCATGTCCATCGGGCACGAGATGGACAGATCCACCAGAGCTCGCAGCAGCATTTTTTCGTCTTCACGAGTGAAATCCACTTCAAAGTCCATGTCAAGAGCCAAGGGCATCACCGTGTGCAGATAGCCGAGGTTCACGTAGACGCGCGGTCGATCCGTTACCGCGAGCCGTTCCAACAGTTCGCCAAAGTATTCCAAGTCCACAATGGCGTGGTGCATCGCCACTAGGGCGCGCAACCGGCCAGACTCGTAGTTTTTCGGGAAGTGCTGGAGCACGTGGTGTGCTTGGCGTGTAAGCACTCGTCGGGCCGCAATGGCCAGATGGAACAACACCAAATGGTACTTGAGGTTCTGTCGTTTGTGCACGGGCACGTAGATCGCGCACACCTCGGCGCCCACCTGGGACAGCAACGTTGCCAGCTCCTCGTCCGGCATGGCGACCTGCGTGGATTGAATGTGGGCTTGGTCGAGCTCTACCCCATCCTGGAACTCCAAGTGGTTTTCTTCAAGATACCTGTCGGCAGGACGCAGGGGCGACGCGTAGTCAAACTCCAGTACCCCATCGCGTGGCAGTCGGTCAAAGAACGCGTAGGTCAGTTGGATGCGCTTTTGGTTGAACACTACGTTGCGCCAGTGAAAGCCACGTCCGTACTGGCTGCAGTCTGTACGCTTGGGATGGAAGCGCGCGACGATGGCCGTGTGGTGAGCGTTCAAGGAAGCAAACCAGATCGCGAGCTTGCGATGTCGCGGGTCTCTGAGCGTCAGAGTCCAGTGGCCGGTGGGGTTGGCCGTTGAAAACTGCATCAACACAGGACCGAAGCGATTAATGAGCCTCCACTGCTCTGACTGAGTCAAGTGCTCCTGCAGAAACGCAAACGCGTTCTCTCCATCTATCAAGCACGGCCAGAGTCGGCCAAGAAGCTCCATCTTCGGCAACGACTGCTGCAAATGACTCACGAAGAAAGAGGCCTGCGAGGTCGTAAGCTGCAGGTCAGCCAGCACCAGATCCAGCAGACTCATCGTATCGCGTGACGAGAAGCCACGCTTGACGATTTGAATGAGACCTAGGCAAGACTCCTCCTCTAGCCAAGGCAAGGGGCCTCGGGGCAGAGGTGGAGCCATGAACGTAGCTGTTGCTCGCAGAGTCCCCCGCGCTGGCAACTTCCACGGAGCTTTACTGGAGTCTGCAACGTTGTAGAGACAGCGGCGCTCCTGGTCGACAGCCAGAAGGAATCTCTTCTTGTTGGCTGATTTGCTTCTTCCCAATCTACTCCTCGCGGTGTCCGCAGATCGAGGTATCTCGCCGCCCTCGTAGCTGAGCTCCGAGAGTGCGCACCGCCCTTGAATCAAAGCCGCATCAATCAATTCACTCGCGACAGCGAACGCGTAAGGCGACTCGCCCATCCGCAGCTCAAACGGAGACGAAGCGGACGGTAGACCGGCGTCGAAGATGGAAGAGCTGCTGGCTGCTGCAGTTGACCCGACGGTGGAAGCTTCGAGGTCGTGAACGGATAGACTCATCTCACAGCGCGAGCCTAACGCGATTGCTCTCAGCAGCGCCCGCGCGCCCACCTGTCCGAGGCTGTTGTCTTTCATGTCCAGAACTCGGAGAGATTGGTTCTGACGCAGGAAGAACCCAAACGCTACGGCACTTGCTCCAGTGAGTGCATTGTGCGACAGATCCAGTTGGGTGAGCGTTGTGTTGCATGCCAGAGCGGCCGCTAGCTGCTCTCCACCGCCGTCACCACATCGGTTCATGCTCATGTGAAGCGTTGTCAACGACGTATTGGTACGCATGGCAACCCCCAAGGCCACTGCTCCACTGCGACGGATGCTGTTCCACGACACGTCCAGAGCTCGCACGACGCAGGCGGGATTCGTTAGCATCTCCCCCAAAAGAGTTCCGCCGCGCTCACCAATGGAGTTATGCGATAGATTCACGCGCTTCAAGGACGGGTGAGACTCGATGGCGGCTGCAACGGGTGCGAACGCCTCATCGTCGCCGCCCAACGTCGTGTGCGATAAATCCAAGAACGTGAGAGTCCTGCAGGTCGCCAGGAATCGCGCAATCTGCTCACAGCCCTTCCGCCCAAGCTCGTTCTTGCTCAGATTGAGCACCGTGAGCAGGCATCCTCCGTGTGAGCGTTCAGAGCAGTCCCTTGTGCATGTTTGACTTGCCGCTGCAGCTAGCAGCTTCGCTTTTGGAGATCGGTTGTCGGCGCTTTGTGTATCACACGGTGGAGCTGTTAGCGCTTGCAGCAAGGGAATGATTGACGCGTCCGTGAGGCGGTTGTCACTGAGGTCAAGCACTTGGATGGCCTGGAATCCTCGAAGAGACTTGGACAGCGCGATGATCTTGGCGTCACCTAGTCCAAACTGCTGCAGCTGGAGAGCAAGAAGCCGTTTCCCACGTCCAGGACGACTGCTCTTCTGCCTGGTGCTCACCAATGTTGAAGCGACGGCAGCAAACGAAGGAGACGCTGGTGCAAGCCGCGCTGTTGGAGGCTGAGAGTATGGAGCGGCAACGTCGTTGATTCTCGAGAAGATTGGTTCGGGTAGGATCTGGTTCTTCACGCACTCGTCGTAGAAAAGCGAACGCGGCGAAAGTTTCCCGAATGGCTGCGTAGAGCCATCGTCAACCTCTGGTTCCAGATCACCATCGTCTTCTTCCTCGTCGTGGTGCGATTCTTGCTGGAGTTTGTGCAGTGGGATCGGACTAAGCTGCTGATGGTGCTGTGAGGCCTGAACCTTCTTCCACTTCGTGAAAAGGTGCTGCTTGTCGGCATAGTACGCGATTTGACCGGCGTTCGTGGTGTATCGCTGGATCTCCTTGATCAACCTGTTCATACACAACGTTCAGTTAGGCAAGAAGCGATCATCTTCCCGTTCCACCGGTGGAACGACGTACTTTCGCGCCTGTGGAAGACGGGGAATTGGCTGCTGACGAGGTGCGTCAGACTCCTCGTAGTATTGCGACGAGATTGCTGGACTCGTTTCAAGCTCCACAGCGACCGTGTCCAGAGACCCAGATTTCCTCACGTCAATGCCTGGCGGGGCCGTGTTGAGCCTCATTGAAGCTGCTTCGCGCTTACGCAGCAAAGCCTCCGCGTCCTGAAGCTTTTGGTCAAACCTCAACCGCTTGCTGTCGACTTGCTGTACAGGCGTGACTGGAAGTGGGCTCGGAGCCACGTGCTCCAGCTCCCAACTCACCTTGGACGTGCATGTCAAGACGTCGTCGATTGTCTTCGGGGACGGCATTGGCTTGTTGTCGTTGCTTCCTTCACGAGGATTTGGTGGCGTCCATTCTTCCTGCGAGTACAGCGTTTCCAGCCGTAAACTCGGGTACATGAACCTCTCCACTTCCCCCTCGATCGTGGCCTTCCACTTGCTGTCGCTGGTCTCGAAGTTGCCGATAGCGTGCTTTTCGTGAGAAGAGTTCGTGGGGCTGGTGCGTGTGGGCGATGGGAGTAGAATTCCGGGTAGAAACGCCGGATTGATCGGCACCAACGACTTGCGACTTGCTTTGATCGGCAGCCCGTGGGTGTTGACTCCTTCATCGGCTTCTTCGTCGCTTTCCCTGAGCGAACCGTGGACGGCCAGCCGGTATTTGCACATGGACTTGAGCCTCTTCATCGTCATAATTTTCGCGTTGGAAACGCTGACGACATCTTGAACGGCGTGATCTCGAGCTGGAGATTGACGCCTCACCACTTTCGTTGTCGACCTTCGTGTGGTTTGTCTGGAGGCTGCTCGAGCTGCAGCTTCCTCTGGATTTCCAGACTCGTTTCGGAGCGTGATAGCTTCGGCCGAGACTGTGAGCGAAGCAAGCAGCTCCTGACTACGGAAACTCTGCCGCGATCGCCGCCTGTGGTGCGCAGACTCTCGAAAAGAACCGACCTGCTTCATGGTGCGTTTAAAGCGCTCACTCACAGAGTCGAGATGGCTCACTCATGGGACGTAGCGACAACGGACAAATTAAGACATTGCGCTTGAAGGCCTCAAAAAAGTGATCCACCAGCAGTGTACTGGGACTTTCGAAGGAGAATCCGAGGGGTTTCTGACTGAAGCAGGACAGGATGGAGATGACCTCGTTGATTGATGGCGTAAAGCTCACAGTCCAGAGTTGAAAGCGGTGTGGGGTCTCCAGTATTTGTCTTCCTTTCGAGTGCAAGAGCTGTCGCCAACCCTCCGGCTTTGGGTCGTAGGCGAAATGCAGAAGAGAGCGCTCGTGATCGGCGTCCTTGTGGCACTCGCCGTCGTGATCGCAGTCATTGTCGTCGCTCTGACGGTGTCCAGCTCGCACGCGTCCACGGAATCGAGGGATGCTACTGATGAACGGAGAAAAGCTGCTGGCGAAACAGCGCAGCCACTCAAGAAGAAGACGCTGCGTAAGTTCAAGACAGACAACTCCAGCAGCGGATCATCGGATGCAGACGAAGAGACGACAGACCCCCTGACAGAGACGTACTCGTTGTCTGCTCTTGCGATCGGAGACTGGGGCCGCACCATTGCCAAAGACGGCGGCTCTTGCTGCTCGCGTCGCAAAGCCTTCACCGTGCTGGACTACAACGCAATGGAGTACGTGGCGATTCTTTTGGGCCAAGCCGCGGCAGCAGCGCAGCCCCGTCCTTCCGTCGTGATCGGCCATGGCGACAATTTCTACTGGGACGGGCTGCACGGCGCAACAGACCAAGCCTATCGGTTCCAGCAGACGTTCGAGGACAAATACAACGCACCGAGCTTGGCCGGGATCCCGTGGGTGAACGTCATGGGGAACCACGACTACGGAGGTGCTAGCTACGTGTGCACGGACGGGGAACAGGCCGTGGAGTGCGGGTCAACGGCCGAGTTGCTGGCCTCTCTCGACCAGAAGTTCACGCTGCAGTCGCAGTACGTGAGTCCGCAGGACAACCGCTGGATCATGCCCGACCATTTCTTCGTGCACTCGATCGCTGACCCGGCGTCGAACGTGACAATCGACATCTTCAACCTCGACACGAATGACGCCGACACGCACGGCGCGCAGCAAATCTGCTGCCAATGCTACGGTTACTCTGGCAAAGACGACGACTCGTGCGAGAACGTGAAGCGAGGCGACAGTCTGTGCGCCGGAGGAGACAACGGCATGTTCGACGCCTGCATGGACAAGCTGCAGGCGTGGGGCGACGACTCCCGGTCGAGGCTCGCGGAGGCGGCCACGGCCTCGAACGCGACGTGGAAGATCGTGAACACGCACTATTCCCCGTACAACCACTACGCGCCCGGGCCAGCGGACAAGTGGCGGGAGTTGCTGGACGGACTGGGCATCCAGCTCTTCTTGTACGGCCACACGCACGGCGAGAAGCACGACTACACTGCCTTCAAGACGCACTTCATCGAGAACGGCGCAGGTGGCGGCATCCAGAACGAGTCTCCGAGCGGGATCCCGCCCTACGCGGAGGACTACGTGGAGAACGTGTGGTCGGCTGGCCACTACCCGTACGGCTTTTTCTCGCTGAATGCTGCTCCGACCTGGCTGAAAGTGAGCTTCAACACGTTCGACGAGAGCTGGTCGATGGTCAAAGACGTGGACGCGACGGGCGTCGGAGGGATCGCCATCAAGCACTGCTGGTACATCCCTCAGCACGGAGGGCGGGGCAAAAGCTGCGAAGACGCTGAAGCGCAGGCGAGCGGATCGACTCGGTAGGGTCTGGGGAAGTTGGCCGCCATTTCCTTGGAATTACTACAGAAACTTATGTTAGCGGTTTGGAAGCACCTCTAGGTAATCTGCACGAGCCTTTTTCTTCGTATCCCTGTTGACGTTTTCGCTGCAGTTCCGTTATCGACGGTCTCTCTCTTCTTCCGAACGATTGACGATACCGAGGCGTCCACTGCATTGGCGTCCGAGGAGACTTGCAGCGTCGCCAGCACTAGCCACTTGAGACTTGACCGGAACGTCATCACCAGGTGGTACTAGGACATGTCGTCCATGTTGAATTCATTAAAAGAAAAAAAGCTGCACACGAATTTGAACCTCGTCGGCGTGGAGGAAAACGGAGAGTGAGGGTCTTCTTCGATCTGGGGGCGCCACGCAGAGTTGTCGGGCCCCCTCCCACATTGAATCCACCCTTTGGTGGCAGAAAGGGAGACGCTTGTGGTCATTTGCCACTACGATGAACAGCAACACGTAGTCTATTACTTGGTTGGTGCCAAACGTCCAGCGACATTGAGCGTCACAGCCAGACGCCCGTGGGTTTTTGGTCCAAGCACCACTCGAGCTCCGTCGTGGATCCCGCCAGCTTCTCTCCGAGCCTGACCAGCTCTTCGAGACACTTGTCGATCTTGGGCACGTACGGCTTGAGGAAGAACTTGCCCTTCTCCATCTTGCTGAGCGTCCACGTCGCCGTCCACAGCTCGATGTACGTTGCCGCAGCTTGATTCAGCCCCAACTGCGTCTTCGCCTCGCGGTTGGCCACTTGCAGGTCGTAGTCGTAGTCAGGGAATTTGCGGTCCTCCTTGCCGAGATGCAGCAGCCTCATGGTCCCCGAGACCCTCCTCGTCCGCTGGATTCGGTCTTCCAGCAAGACGTTGAGGAGCTTTAGCCCCGCCACGAGCGACTTGGCAGCTTCGCCTCTCCATTCCTAAAATCCGTAGCACAACCTGTCAAAGTTTCGTCTTTTGTCCGCTCTCCACGTCCGTCCCCCAGCCACCACAAAAATGCACGCACGTCTTTCTTCTGGCGGTACTTCCGGTCGTACGCTTTCTGCCGCTTGCGTTGGTCCGTCGGCATATCCGCCGTCTTCTTTGCTGCTTGCGCGAGTCTCGTTGGCGCCGACGAGGCCCTTTTTGATTGCGTGTCGTTATCCGAAGAGCTCACGTCGCTGGCCTCGGACGGACTCGCGTCGTCGACTTTCAAGGCCGCGACGGACGCCTCGAACGCGCTTTGGAGGAAGCTGGCGGCGTCCGTGGCGCCCCCGACGATCTCGTCCATGTCGGACTCGTTCAGGAAGTCCCACACAGCTACAAACTCGACGTCATTCATGGGTCCTCGGTTGGCAGCGCAAAAGGGAGAGTGCGGGCTTCTTGGTTGGGGCCACCGCTTCGACTTCAACGTCGCTCTTGGCTTCAGCACTCTGCGAGCGTCTTGTTGTCGACGAGGAGGGGGGAGGAGACGTCATCGGCGCTTTTTGATGCAGTGGGAGACGGTGCACGAAGACGGAGACGCTCGTGGTCATTACAGCGCTATTCGCAGCATCGACTCAACTCTATAGCTTACAGCATGTGCAGGTACCACCCAAGACGGGGCGCAACTTTTATAATATCATTATACAGTGCGCGCGGAAAAGATAGACGAAAAGTTGGTTTTGGACATAATTTCTTCCAATCGAAAGCTATAAAAACGGGCGTTTTAGCCAATAACAAGCGCATCGCTGCGGTTCGTTTGCGGTGTCGCTTGCTGCAATCCGATAACTAGGGGCCGAGAACCAGTCCAAAATCTGCCTTCTGCTCGATAAACAAAGCGCGGAAAAGATAGACGACCTAAGGGTTTTTGCATTTAAGAGCTTCGTTGAGACTAACTAGCAGCTCTAGCGTGTGCATTGAGATGCCTCAGTACTTGGTCTTGAGACCTCCGAGTCGGTAGACTTCCATGCAGCGTTTTTTCATTGACCCAACTAGGTTCGTCAGAAACGCCCGTTTTTATAGCTTTCGGTTGGAAGCAATTATGTCCAAAACCAACTTTTCGTCTATCTTTTCCGCGCGCACTGTATCGCCCAACACACCTCACTCAACTACATGTACTATTAATTAAAAAAATAAAACTCTTGTACTGGTAGTAGTCTTCTATTGTACACTCCGTTAGACCCACACGCCCGTGGTCGTCGCTTCCAGGCGCCACCGCAGCTCCGACGTTACGACACTCAGCTGCGCTTCAAGAGCGCCGAGCGTGTCCACGAGCTCTTGGATGTCCGCGGCCTGGGGCTTCAAGAAACACTTGCCCGACACGCCGTTCTTCCTCTCGTTCCAGTCTTCTGCTGTCGCCTGGATGCACGCGATCGCCCCGCGGTTCAGCTCCACCTGGCGCAGCGCCGTGTCCAGCGTTGGGACGAAAGCCCCGTTCTTCTTGGCAAGGCAGAGCACGTGGAGCTCTCTCTGCGTCCTCACGAGGCGGAACTGTGCGAGACGCACGAACTCGTCGAGCATCGGGACGAGCGCTTCGCCCATGGCGTTGAGCCGCGCCTGCCGGTTCTCGCGGCTCTTCCTGTCGTACACTTGCTGCAGCTGGCGCTGGAACTCCGTCTTGGGCTTCTTTGCGGGGCGTTTCTTGGTACGTGGCGCCTGCAGGTCTTCACTGTCGCTGGCTTCGTCCGACGTGGCCCCCGTCACCGAGGACCCGCCCGTCATTTCGTCGTCGTCGAGGCCGCCGCCGGCCGGGCCGTACTCGATGATCTCGTCCAGACTCAGCTCGTCCAGAAAGCTGCACACTGCGACGAGCTCCCAGTCGGGGTTCGCCATGGCCGCGGAAGAGCGAGAATCGCAGAATGCGACTTCCATCCACGGCGGGAGATCTGGCGACGGCTATCGTTCGTGCACGCTCCTCACCGCCGAGCACCGTCTGAGTTGCGCGCGAGGCCACTGTTCAATGAACAGCGTGCATGGTGCACCTGCCTGGTGCCACGACCGACTCGTCGGCGGGGGACAATGCGGGTCCTTCTAAGCACCGCTAACGGCGCCGACAGCGGTCGCGTAATACTTGAGACGAACTGGAGACAAGGCCTTGAGGATGGCACAGTCCGAAGCCTGCTACTGCTACAACCAGCGCTAGCGGCTCACGCACTCACTCACTACCCGTGCTGTCAGTGCTTTGCAAAGGCCGAGGGCTCCGCTTCGGCCTCAGGTCTTGACACCGAGCGGAGATGAGGGCGCATGTCTCCCGATGACCCGCTGTCACTGACAGCGGGTCATCGGGAGACCGCTGGGTATCAAAGTTCGCTTCCAAACGGCAGTTTCTGACCTCCCTCCTGGTCCTGTTCCTGTTCCTGGCGAGGTCTCCGGCACTCGATCTCCAAGCAGCAGCACCGCCACCGCCAAAGGCTCGGGCCCTTCGTCTTTCGTTTTACTATCTGCAGCGACCGTCGAAGGCGAGACATTGGGTGGTAACTGGTTCAATGAAAGCGTATTAGGCGCATTCTTACTAGTGTACTTGGGGGGGGGGGGGGGGGGCAACCGG
>JAGDFM010000510.1:12480-25673 GCA_019155715.1 Phytophthora pseudosyringae
GGGGGGGGGGGGCAAACGGTGGCAGGCTCCTAGTTCGACGTCGCGCGCCGTTCCGTCCGTCGTCGGGGGGAGGCTGGGGGGCTGCTTGCTTGGGACTTCACCACGTGAAGTGGCGCTGCGCCACGGGGGCGTACGGGTGGAACCGGCGCGGCCCGAGTCCGGCGCAGCGGCCGACGACCTTGTCGGCACTGTGGCGCCACTCGCTCACGGTGCGCAGCTGGTCCTTGTCCGAGTACTCGCGGATGCGCGAGATCTCCTCCCACGCCTGGAGGGTGCGCATGGCCACCTGGTCCTGGCGGAGCGCGCGCTCCTCGAGCTTGAGCAGCAGCAGTTGGCAGCGCAGCGACTCGCGACCGCCGAGCTCCACGCGGCTGTAAGGTCTGCAGTGCGCCTTGCGGGCGGCGTCCAGCTGCATCTCGAGGGACAGCCACATGTCCCGCTGCACCTTGAGGTCGGTCTGTGAGGAAGCACAAGCGGAGAGTTGGTTGGTTGGTTGGTCTCCCGATGACAATTGGGAGGGGGGTGACACTCACTCTCTTGCGGCCGCGGTATCTCTTCTCGTAGCCTCGCTGGCGTCGTCGAAGCCGCTCCTTGGCCTCCTCACTGATGGCGTCGTCGCGAATGACACGAACGGGTACCGGCCGAGGGAGACGGTGGTTCATCCGGTAATGGCGGAAGGCGTGTTTGGACTCCGGTTTGGCGACGAAGACTGGCTCCGGGTAGAGCGGGACAGTGGCCGTGGACGCCGGCGTATGCTCCTGCTTGATGAGAGGCTCGTTGTCGGCGACCCCGTCCAGCGGCGGGTAGCACGGGGGCACATACACCACCGACGAGGGCGAGCTGGGCGAGGCCGTCGCCGTCGCGTCCAGGTAGGCGAACGAGCTGTCCACCGCCGTGACCTTAAACGCGGCGACGTCGTCTTGCAGCAGCAGCGCGTGGAAGTCGTCGAGCGCCAGGAAGTGCGCGTCTAGCTCCTCCGCGAACAGGTACCCGGCCGTGGGGTACGTGGCCGGGAGCGGGTTCTTGCCGTCCATTCTGCGAGGGCGTACGCTCGAGGCGGCGAATCGGGAACTGAAGCTCGCCACTTGAAGGTCTCACCAAAGAACCCGGAGGAGCCGTGGAGTTGGCCGTCGTGTGGTCGCGGGGCGAGCCACTGCGGTCACCCCGAATAAGCCAGGAGAAGGGCATGCGGAACTTTATGCGCGGCGTGCACGGAGATGGACGGCTAAGGCACGAAAACGTCTGCCGTTCCGACCTTCGCCTCTGGCGATTGCAAGACAAGCCGTGGGACGCCCGGACTCACGATGTGATTCACAGAGGCAACCGTGGACGCCGGCGTGCACGTGAAATTTGCTGTACCGTAGAGATCGGCTGGGAAAAAGGGCGACGGCGGCGGCCACGCTGCCTTCGCATGTGGCCTAGCAGAGCTTGCTGCTTCTCGAGCCGCCACTATGAAGCAGCGACAAGCTGCTTGCTGCTTCTCGAGTTCACACGAACCGCGGGTGGGGAATGCGCGTCTGCGTGACCAGAGCATCGCTTGATCGGCGGCAATCACGGTTGTCAAGCTCTGCGTTGGCGCTGCTGACCCCGCTGCGAATCTTATCACGGCGGTACATGCACTAGGTACCGTCGTGATAAGGAACCTGCGCCTGACACGAGCCGGGAGGAAGGGCCCACTGGCTTTCATCGCCACCATCGCCTGCGGTTGGTACCCGGGCGTCCTACAGCTTCCACCATTCGATGCCGTTCGGGCGACATCTTCGGGCGGTGGGGACACCTGGACCGAGGTCGCGGTCCACTCTGCTTACCTACCTCCATCACCTCGCGCGGGACGGAGAGGGACTTCCCCGAAAGCAGCGTCCTTGGGATCTGCTGCCGATGCTCTTTACTCCCCCCCCATTGACTAACAACCACAACAACTATCGATAAGGTTCTACGTGAAAGGAAAGAGCGGCAACTCTCGAAGGATGTTTTCCAGGTCCGGGAACGACACCCTGATCCATTGTCCATCTCTTCACCACGCACGCAGACGTCGTCTCCCGTAGACCACCTGCCCAGCGATTTACGTCTGCTGGACGTCGCCAAGAGCTTCATCGTCGGTGCATGATCGGTGCTGGTGAAAGGAGGACGCTCGGCACTCTCGGGACCTATCGTCGAGCATTGTAGCCGTTCGAAGGCTGTGGAGAGGAGGGCCGCGTCATGATCTATTGCATCCCACTCGTCACCCACTTGCCAGCGCTCCTCTCGCCACTCCTGATCGCATTGACGACGGCTTTTACAAGGAACCGGGCGGTCGCAACCCGTTGCGCTGCCCGTCAAGCGTGCGGCGGCGACCGCACGGGGTCCGCTCTAGCAACACAGCGGAGCTCTAGCAACACAACGGATCGCCGACGCCAAGATACCTTGCGAAGTTCTCCTTCCTGGTTTGCATACCGTAGTTCCATAGTGGACCAAGGGCAACGCGCAGCTCATCTCTTGGTTGCGAATCAGCATCGCCACCTCGGCTCATTGTGATTCGTGAAGCGTGCGGCGGGAATATTAGTTTCCTCGGCTGGAGGAGTTCAGTTCAAGCGCACAATTCTAAGGAGCAGCAAATGGGGCTGCAGTCTACCGGTATAGCTCCGGCGAGGCCGCAAGGAAGCAAACACAACGCTCAGAGCCACTCACTTTCCAAGTTTCCCCCTCGGCAACTCAAGCAATAGTTCAAGCACCCTCCCTTCCACTCCCTAGGTTCAACTCGTTCCCATGAACGAGTTGAGTTGTTTCTGTAAGATCTCACTGAATAAAGATTCGCGTTATTGTACGATGTATACGAGGAAATCGTCACTTTCATTTTTCGAACAACTCGACCTTCCTTGACTTAGTATGCCCAGCGACAAGCCTCCCCGCCAAAGTGAAGCCGAGGGTGAGCGGTGCGTGACGCAACGCTCATTACATGAAAGAACTTGCGTCCTTTCATGTAATGGGGGGTCTCGGTCACCAACCACAAAGCGGCTATGCGCGCTGTGGACACTGTCAGTAGTAATAGTTAAGACAGAGGTTTTTTTTCTTAGCTTTATTCTACAAGGAGAATAGGTTTAACCGTTTCTACGGTCAAAGGATCGGTGTTGGGCTCATCCAACAAATAAATTTCCCGACAAGGCTCGACTCCATCATGATGTCGCGTGTCCATGTGGTAAGACTATGAAGCGTTGGAATTACGCGCATCACTGTACGTATCCAAAGCATAAAGCTTGGGTGCTGTCCATGCCAGAATCAAAGAATGGGCATTTATAGGCAACAAGACAACTCGATGAAAGTGAAAATATTAGAGCGAATGTCGATCGAACTAATGGATTTGTTTCAAAAAAATAAACCCATCATTTTTTTTATCAACAAGCCATAAAAAAAAATCAATCCATTCAATTAACCAATCAACGCATCGATAGCAGCACACAGCTTCGGGGCCTTTTCCGTAGCGAACTTCGAAGAACGTAGCCACTGTAAATATTTGTCGTCAAGACCGAGCACCTGTCTGATAGTCTTGCCCTTGTACTTCCCAAAATTTAGTAGGTACGATCCGTCATCGGATCCATTTGCGAACTTGCTCGCAAGAAACTTGGAATCGGGCTCCTCAAGTAGCATTCTTTGGCTACGAAGCCAGCGACAGTAGCTTCGATCCTTCTCACACACCTCCTCGATAGTGAAGCCTTTGTGCTTGCCGAACGAAATTTGTATGGTCATGATATCTATATAGATAGCACGAGAATTCAACTAAATTTTAATTAAATTCACATTTGTTTCTTAAGCTGTGGTACGTTCATCACCTCTTTTTATCAAAAATGTATATACAATGGCTGGGATCGAGCCACGTGGATGGTCTCACAAGATTAGATGAATGATATTGATTATGAATGATTGCCAATCGGCATGGTGTCATCTGATCTATGCCATTTGAATTGGCCGGCGAGGAAGCGACCGATCTCTGTGTCTTCGATAAAAAAGGAATGCTCGTACAACCACTTACAGTAGCTGCGATCTACCTTATATATACGCTGTAGATGCTTTCACCACAGTGTTTCCCGAACTGGAGAATGGGACTCATGTTTGCTCTATATGTGACGCACTATTTTTTGTGGCCATGAAATCTATATAACTAGAACGATATGTTTCTTAAGCTGTGGGATAATCTAGAACCTCTCCGGTTAGTCTATCAAAGCTTAGTTCCTGTTCGCTAATGAAAAGTACGATCAGATTGACTCCTGGGAACCAGCGTTCACTCCCTAAATTTGGATCGATTGAGGCACATCACGCTCAGTCAAGCGACTTACGTCTGCTACAAGGACGCGATTGGTTAGCGACCAAGTCTGGTAATCCAGCAGACCATTGACAAGCTCGGGAGTCAGATCGCCATTGATAGCACCGATCTTGGCGATTTCGTTCGTGAAGTGGTGGAAATCGTAGTCATGGCTGATGTCAAACACCTGCTGCGAACCGATACGCAAGTTGAAGTTGCGAATCGACGAGCCAGACTGTACAGTCCACGGAGCACTATCGAAAGAACTTTGGTATTCTTGAACGCTTGCCGTTGCGAAACTACTGGTCTGCTCAGCAAATGGTAAGACCACAATGTACTTAGCGTTCTTAACACTTGCCGATAGCTGAAGGTCAATGGAAGAGTTGAACTGGCTCGACTGCTTACCGATACCAGCTCGCTGGTCGAATCGCTGCGCATATACGTCGTTGTAGCGAGCCTTCTTCACTGGCTTCGAGATAATAGCCTGAGGGTTCTCGAGATGAACGAACGGTACATACAGACGAGAGGTCGTGAAAGGCATGTAGGTACCATCAAGCGTAGGTTCAAGTGAATTGACAACAGCACCCCAAGCGATGCTGAAGCCAGCAGAAGCAGCAAGAACGCTAGCCATAGGGTTTCCGGTGCTAGATGCCGATACCATGACAGGGCAGGTGTTTCCACTCGATAGAGTAGTGCTGGTTAGCGACATGCCCTTGCCAGCATCTACGGCAACAATAGATGAACCGTGGTTCACACGGAATCGAAGACGAATCTGAGGGTTTGCTAGTAGATCCAGCTCCTTGAAGATAGGATGCAAATCAGTAAGCTTAACCTTTAACATGTAGTTCCACGTTCACATGATTGCGTTAGCGGTAGCCGCTCCAGCAACGAAAGCACCCCGAGCAGCTTGATTAGCAATGTTGGTAGATGCAGCGACTCCGTCAAGCGAAGGCCGAGTAGAGATAAAATCAGTAGCTGCGTTGGGAGGGTTCGATAGCAAACGCCGAACGTAGCCATCGTTGTGAACGCTGGCACCAGCAGAGGGGGCGGTAGTAGCAAACGAAGACGAGAATGCCGAATTATTGGAGTATCCATCGCCTGTCGTAGAGCTTGTAGCAGAACTGTACAAGGCTGACTGGGCAGCATCCGGGTAAAGGAACGACTCAGAACCGTGCTTCTCAACATACTGAGGACTGTAGCCGGTCTGAGCTCGAATGGTATTCCAGAACATCTTATAGTCCGCTATTGAGACGATGGTTTTGCCATTAAGCTCCAAAGACATGCTATCAATTACATTCCAGTTACCGCATTTAAGCGTAGCGCAGAAACGGCTAGCAGCAGCTGACTGGGAAGTAGCACCGTTCTTCATCGAAACCTTGCATGGGAGCATGAGATACGCATCACGGAGGCAAGCGAATCCTTCAGAGTTGTTGAGCTGAGACGTCGCGTCAATTGTAATAACACCATTCTGGTACGATCCCTGGTTGAGATCGATCACAAACGGCATCCGCTTCCCGGAGGAAACCTTGATCCCCGGGTCGCTCTTGAGCGAACTCTGGTACAAATATTGATCGGAAAGTTGCGTTTCGGACATGATTGAATCTATATGGATGTTCAATATACTTTCAAGGAAATTAAATATTAGAGGCAGGAGTCGCGAGCAAGCTATTTAACTTCCTTATTAGGGATAATGGCAAGTTGCTCAAGCCTATTACAAGCGATCACGATCTTATCGCCCTTGCCGATCGATTAGGGGTACATCTGGATGATATCTACGAATCGAATGAAATAACCAAACCGATTCCGAAGAAAGGCACTTGCTTGATTTTGTTGAGACCTCCCAACCGTGATGTAGGACATTGGAGGGCTGTTCATAAAGGTGAATATTTTGATTCAATGGGCGAAGCTGGTCCTACTAAGTATGGTATCAAACGATACAATACCAAACAATTTCAAGGTACATATGGCGATTACTGTGGAATATGGTGTATGCTCTGGTTATATTGCAAGCAAAAAAATAAGATGAAACTATTGGATAGATTCAAGCTAACAGTTCTGAATTAAAAAAATCTGTTTTTTTTGTTTTTAACTAATATAATCATGTCATTCAAAGAGCTAGCAGTTTCATCGTCAGTCCCGAGTCTAAGCTCAAGCGGGCATTCAAGACAGGTACTCTATCGTTGACTAAAGATGAGTTAAGCGGTTCTGGTGTTACGCTTCATCTTCATCCTGAATCGTATGCTAAAGCTCTCCGAGCTCGCAAACCGGGTAAGGAACGCGTTTGGCTATCACGAAGAAGGAGATTGGGTACCCCTTCAAGCACATGCAAGGAGGCGGCATGCATGGGGGTTCAATTTGGGGGAAAATTTGGGGCAGCCAAGTTTTCTTCGCTCAAACACATTTCTACTATATTTTGACTGTCTGGACCCTCGTGAGCGTCTTTCGAGGCATCACCGCAACTAGGATTCAAGACGAACGATACGGTCTGGACTCGAGTCGGTGACGCAATGGTGCAGACTTCTCTTCAACAGTAGCAACACGTTTCTGGCTAGTTTCCATGCGCCAGCACCCTACCTTCGTGCTCAGGCAGCCTGTGATTGTTTCTGATGCGCCCGCCAACAAAGAGCAACGTAGATTTTGTGGCGGCGGAGAGATGTTCATTAGATAATTTTACGTTTATCGCTTGTTTTACACTTCTCGCTTGGTTAGCCGCACTATGTTGGCATCCCAACCTGTTTACTTATACTTATTGTGAATGCATAATCCCCGTAAGCTCAGGCTCAATGCTGTAGGTACAGTACCAGTACGTAAAAAAAAAATCAACCGTTGAAGAATCGTGGATCTCGTTTCCCTACCTACACCCAATTGTGTCGAATGCCAGTGTAGGAACTGACAATGTCGACCAACGAGGCTTTCATAATTGGTACGCTTGGTTACGCGGCTTACGTTTCGTGGAAGAGTACGTCTGCGTGGGAAGCGACACGTAGCGCGAAAAGCATTTGTAGTGTGGGTTCGCCAAAGTAAAAACGACAATTTGTGATGATGGCTCCAATTAAAATACTGACACCCCGTACTGCAAGGAAGAACAATATATTCCGATCCATTCAAAGCCTGGCGACATGGAGCCCATAGCAGCTTTAAATCTCAGACAAACCGGGGCATGAAAGAAAGCCAATTCGATCGGCAAGCATGACTGTCGATATGTTCGACCGCCGCTCCAAAGTGGAGTTTCGCTCCTTCAGGAAATGCGATCGGGTCCCCACTATTGCAGCATCATGGGTCAGATTACGTCTTCGGGGACCAACAAGATTGTCAACCACACTCGGTGTAGATTCAAGTTCGGACATTGGGAGCAAGCATGTGGAAACTTCCAGATTCCAACAAGTTTGGAGCTAGGCGAGATGCAGTGCTAGACCTACTCATGGACCTGCGTAGTAGTAAATGTCATTATCTAAAGTGAGCTATTTCGTGATACAAGTCTTTGATAGCATCAGCAAAAAAACTAAGATCATGATGCTACTCTCAGAGAGGGGACCCAACAGCAATGTTGGACAAGCATCCCGGTTGCTACAATGCGTATAACTTACAGCTAGTCGTTCATCTTAATGGTGGATCGATATTTGAAAGGTATCAAGTCGTATTGCTCTACTCCGCCCATGTACCGGAAACAAATTATTGTCCTTCTCGGAGAAAAACAGCACAACACATTTCGTGAAGCGTTAACACGATTGTCAATACAGTACCGGTATGGGCGATGCTGTTGCAGAAAATGACAGCAAACAAGTTGATGGCCGTCTTGACGGACCGGAAGGAGGAACCCCCGGTGATACGTTTGTGCTGCTGCCGTCCGTGAGTAAAGACACCCGGACAGCATGAAGACGCAAACGAAGAAAAGGCACGAAGGCTGCCGTGAAAGTGGCAAGGGCATTCATATATGTAGGTGGAGCTGGTGAAGTATGCGGTTCAGCGTAAGTCATCAAGCAGGGCAAGTCGTCCGAGTACGATATTCCACGGCACACGTCAGACCACCACGCTTTCTCATGTTTCGGAGCTCTTCTCGCTTTGGACTGCTCGACTGGATTTATTAGGAGCCGCAGTGCACAACAGGATCCAGGGAATGTAGCGTACCCCTCTAAACGTTCGAGATCTGACCTCGTAGCCTCGAAAGTTAAGGCACGCACCATATCTACCATAGGCTTATTATGCGCGTGCGAGATGAACCCGTGAAGCAACTAGTCCAGCTTGTGAAGCCATGCCCGACACGCGTTTACTCCTGAGTTCACTCCGGCGCGACGTCGAAGCTGCTCGGACCCTTCTCACGATGGTTACGCGCACATCCAGAGGCTCTTTGCTGCTCAGGGCACTTCAGCTACGACGACTGCGTTTTGCTCACCTGCTTCGTGTTGTTCGCCGAAACTCGAGCACACAACAGGATAAGCTCACAGAAGTTAGCTTGCTGGTCACTACGGATCCGTGAGCATGGCAATCTGCCCCAACGGCGGAAGCGACGCCTACTGTAGATAACTGTGCCTTCGCTTCTTGGTTTTGTACGTCACACTCTTACACACAGAAAATGGCATTGGTCGCTATCGATATTGCACCTGAAGTATCGTAACGAGCGAGAGGATGAGCTGCTGAAGCGACACGAGCGAAGGTCTTCACCACGTTTTGTTCACGTGCTTGCACGTTTCTGGCTAATTGTCAGGCTCCAAACACCGTGTTTGGAGCCTGACAATTAGCCAGAAACGTGATACGGTGTTTGGCAAACACCGTATCGTGGTTCTCAGACAGCCTGTGATTGTTTCTGCTGTGCCCCTGTCGTTAGGATATTACCGCCTCCAAAGCGCAGCGTAAACTTTGCGGTACAGCACGTAAAAAAATCAACCGTTGAAGAATCGTGGATCTCGTTTCCCTACCTACATCCAATTGTGTCGAATGCCAGTGTAGGAACTGACAATGTCGACCAACGAGGCTTTCATAATTGGTACGCTTGGTTACGCGGCTTGCGTTTCGTGGAAGAGTACGTCTGCGTGGGAAGCGACACGTAGCGCGAAAAGCATTTGTAGTGTGGGTTCGCCAAAGTAAAAACGACAATTTGTGATGATGGCTCCAATTAAAATACTGACACCCCGTACTGCAAGGAAGAACAATATATTCCAATCCATTCAAAGCCTGGCGACATGGAGCCCATAGCAGCTTTAAATCTCAGACAAACCGGGGCATGAAAGAAAGCCAATTCGATCGGCATGCAAGACTGTCGATATGTGTTCAACCGCTGATAGCTACCTCAGTGTCGACTTCGACAACCGAGACATATCTTATAGTGTCGTCCAAAGAGTTTGACTCATTCCAATTCCACGAAGTGGTATTGCTCATCCCCTATCGATAATCTAAAAATCTCCCTTGATTGGAGTTCCGCAGTAGCATCAATACTGGCGCTCGCTAAGACCGAAGAGGGGTGGATGCAGGTTGGTAAGACTCATATATATCCGAATCGAGGCTACTGGCCTAACGTTCACGAAGCGTGTCAGCGGAGCAATGGAATAAATTTCTTTTCTTCTTTCTACTCTTACTTACTCTAGTAGTAACTTCTAATACCATCTCGATGAGTGATATTGGTCCAGATCCCCGAGGGCATCGGCTTTTAGCGTCCATTCTATCTATATACCAGTATATAGCTTGACTTTTTATCCGAGGAATTTTTTTTTAATTAATTAAGTTCGGTTTCGCGGTTAAGTTCAGCTTCGCTTGGATTAAGTTCGCTTTTGGGAATCTGTACTTTATTCTTGTTATCGTAGCTCTTTTGATAGGACAAGTGACCTGATAGTAGCGCTTCTGCGCCTCCTTGATGCGCTCTTTATTAGCTAGGTATTGTTTGGGTGAGTACGCCATCTTACTATATTACTAACTTTACATTTATCAGGATAATAACATATTTGTGGCGACACAACGTAGCGGCTGGTGGTGAATGTTCGCTGTCGTTACTGATCGGCTGAATCCTTGCCTCGCACACATGTGTTCTCCCGCTCGCTGAATTATTCATTGTTCATTAAAAAGTTTCCCACTGAACCATCATCACCTTCACCACTGTCGTGCGAATGAAAACTATTGGATTTACGACGTAAAAACCTTGCAGTTAATTTTAAATACCAAGCTTAGACAGACTACTTGGGCCAAACGATTGAGATTTTCTCGCGTAGCGCTTTTGCCCTAGTTGTCTATCAACTGCTTCAGCGCCGGGTCCAGCAAAACGGTCCGTACCAGCGCGGACCTCGTAAAAGGGCACAGTCAGCTCATTCGACTGCAACCACTACAAAGCCTTCGCTTCGCTCGGTAGCACAATAGCAGACGCTGCACTTAAGGTTCAAATAGCCCTTTGATTCCGACACGCGTAACTAGCTCCTTCTCCTCACCGTGCGACCAGCCAAACGGCACCAGCTTCCCTTCTCCATCCACTTTAGTTATCTTAAAGTCGGTCAACACCTTGCGCTCAACAAGAAAGACGATTTCAAGAGTCTTGACCTCAAATGATTCGGCTGAGCGTGAAAGATTTCGCAACCACATGTAGAATAAGTCGATGCGAAACGTGTGTGTATGAGCACTGGTAACTTGTACCATCCGCACGTGTTGAGTTCGTTTACACACCATGATTGCATCATATCCACCTCGGTTCCACTTTACTGGTTTAATCCAGACGACGTGATCTGTTGAGAGAGTTGGTACTCCATCCGAGACGACAATACTGGCTTTAGACCACTTGTCCAGCGTGTTTCCTGCTGCGTCGTCGACTGTCGTCACACCACCGTTCCGAAGACTGGCAAAAAAGACTATTTCCAACATCCATCCATTTAAAGCCGGGTTGGAGCTCTCTTGAAGCGTTGTCATAAACTTTTTAATCGCTTCAGGACCACACTGAATGCCAATTGTTGTGGCAGCATACTGACTGATCACAGGTGTCACCGGTATTTCAGTAGTAGTCGACGGGAACATTGCAAATAGACGGTTGAAAGTTAAAGATGAACACTAGCCGACAGTCGCAGTCGCGCCAATATCGCTCAGCGCACTCACAGCAGCAAGTAGTTTCTTCTTCACATCTGCAGTGCTGAAGCAGAACATATATCGACAGGATCCACCAGCGTAATAGTACTTAGACGTAACCACAGCAGCGCGATCAACTGGTGACGTCTGCTCAACATCCAAATACGGCGAGACGTAGTTAAAAAAGGCGTCATCCTCTGTCGCATCGAGGTACTCTTCCAGAGTCCAAGACTGTACTGTAAACTCCGACGCCCTGCTTCTTATGTCCTCTTCTTCATGAATCTTACTACGGGAAGCAACGGAACAAATGAACGATAGTCGTCGCTTCATTGTAGCGTCTTCATATAAAAACCACAGCATGCACTTGGTGGTCAGCTGAGTGTAGGAGTCATCCAGAGTCCAGCCGTCAACAAACACCAGGTGATTGTGTCTGTCTTCCTTTAGCTGCAACACCTCGTCCAAGTCCGCAACGGTGATGGATACACATTGTCGCTCGTCACCAACCAGACGCACACACCACCAACCCTGGTGCACCGTAACATGAATCCATGTCACAATCCACATTTTTATGTCAACAGTTAGTGCGAACGCCGCAGCTGTGGTTGACTTCCCCGTTCCAGGAGGGCCAAGAATGTAGCCCACATGGCCCTCGTCCAGTACTTGTTTGGTCAGGAAGTCAAATTGCGAGTGGAAAGCAGGTCTGCAGGTTAACATCAGTTGATCCTGTGTGAGTCCTAGACCATCCATGTCCGTTTGCTCCAGCATGAAGTAACTTAAGCTCGAGTGATATGTGCGAGGCACAAACAGCTTGGAACGCCATATCAAAGCGGTCTTCTTCTCATCTCCAGCATGTTTCGGAACCACCACCAGCACGTGCACAGGACCCATTCCGGCAGCTCCATCTTCATCGCTCACTTCGCCCAGTGACACCTGTCGACCAGCCAGCCCAACGGCTCGTAGCTTCGCGCCAGGCACCGGTAGATGTTTGTAGCCCCTCGTGCCACTCACACCTTGCAGCGCTTCAAGTTGCGTCAGCCACGGACCGCGGCCCTCATCCTTCTTCGCCAGGAAGAGCTGCAGCTCGTCCGCAGGAAACTGGTACATCTTCTTCAGCTTGATCACATCCTTCAAGTCCCCCACCGACTGATTCGTGTCGATGTCCACTGGGAACACGCCCCCCGCACTAACGATGGCACAGAACAGCTTCACCATGTTTCCTTCAGGCAGCAGATTCTTGAGAATTTGAGATCGTACCTAATCGGGAGAGAAAGTTGCTATGACCAGGTTCGGAGCATCGACCATTTTGGAGGTATCACACATCCTGATCCGCTTCCAATTCTTAACAAGCCGAGTATCAAGTGATATTGATCCTCCTCCGAGATCATTTGATATTGATATTGATCTTCAGATACGAGTAGTAGATACAGTATTATTTTTTCGCATTTGGTGTTGGTGACTTGTACTCGCTCCAATTTGCCTTCATCAGGTATCCGAATTTGTCGAAGCATTCATTCACAATGTACATGTATCCTCTTCGGTGTTTTGATGACGGTTTTCCCGCTAAACTTCTGGCTAAGTGACTACAGCAGGCTCTTTTCCTGTCCATAGTGCTTGAACCAGACTACTAATGTAGACGTCCACTTTTCGATACTAAGTACCGTGATCTAGGTGTTAAGTGTCCGCCGTTGTTAAGTGCCACCCCATCATATTGGCCAATTAGATAGGCGTATGAGCCTTCCCAGATGGAGATTTGCATCGATATGTTTACTGTCACCCCGCAGTCAGAGAACCAGCCACCAGTTAGTGCCAACCAACACCAGCAGCCACATCAGGGAAAGAACAGCGATACACGGAGGGGGGGGGGGGGGGGGAGCGCCAC
>JAGDFM010000511.1:3685-25635 GCA_019155715.1 Phytophthora pseudosyringae
GCGAAAAATATTCCACTCCCCCCCCCCCCCCCCCTCTTTCGTTTGTATAGATATGGATAGTAGTAATACTTCTCTCATCTCTTGGATGCCGTACTGCAACCTCCTCTACCTATTTCAGTTCTATCCCTTGTCAAGGAAAGCGCTTGCTCTACATGCATACACATGATCACATTCGTTTTCCCGTTCAAAAACATGTATTGAGTGAGGCTTCTCTTCATAATTACTACGCTACTTTTTTCTATTGATCTTACGGCAGGCACTTCGCTAGCAGCCACCCGTGAGCTGGATACATACTGGAGAAGAGCGTCACGAAAAACTCGTCTTGGTCCGCAAGACTTCGGCGCGGATCTCGAGAGAAGTCGACCAGGGCATCGGCGCGTCTTCCCAGTTGAAAAGCGTCTTTGCTCTGCAGCATTGTCTCCAGCGCTCGCAAGTGTTTCTCCGTGGTGCGGGTCATCTTGAACGGAATCCGGTCATCCACTCGTAACGGCGCGCCATTGCGTGTCTGCAGCCGTAGGAAAACGCCCGCCGCCAAGCACGAGACGTGGAACTCGACGCCGTACTGCAAGGAACCGCCGAGACCGATCGCCTTCATGATCCCGTTGTTGCAGCGTGCATGACCCAGTTCGAGGAGAAGGTCGCAGAGCTGACGCAGCATCTGCTTCTTCAGCGTCGACGGCAGCACCTCCGCGAGCGGCTTGCACACGAAATTGGCCACCTCGGCAGCCAGGAACAGCAGCTTCATCTGAGCCAAGGCACTACTTCCAACTCGGGCACGTTCCATCCAGCTCATTAGCTTTGTCAGCATCGCCAGACTCAACGACTCTGTCAGCACGGGGGCACGCCGCAGCTGCTGCAGGAAAAGAACCTGGAGAGTCAAGAGCTTGCCTTGCTCCAAGCACGCCACCTCAAACTCGTCCCCACTCAACTCAGGCACCTGCAACCGTAACGCCAACGCGTCCCACATCCCCCGCCGCTCCTCAATAACCCACTTTTCAATGCTCTTCTCCGCCACCAGGCTCATCACGTGAACCGAAGCCAAAGCACGCCCGCACGCAGCTAAACAAGCCAGCTCTCCACCTCGGAAGGCCAAGAAACTCCATAGCACCTTTCCTAGAGGAGTCCCAATCGCTTCCGCGGGAGATTTGGTCGCTGAAAGTGTCGTGTCGTTTGACGCTTCATCCTTGTCGGAACTCCGGTCCGAAGTTTGATGGCCTCGGTAACTTCGCTGTTGCAGGGCCTTTTGGCTTGACGCAAAGTCACGAACAAGGCCGTCAATCTCCACAAACACCACGTTGCCGCACTTGTTCCAGTTAAGCGCACCACTCCCCGACGAAGACAAGGAAGAACTCGCACTCCCTCCACTCGACGTGGGACTACTTTGCATCTGCTTGAAGAACATCTCCACCAGTGACAGATTGCAGAAGCGAAGCACTGCTGCTATCGTTGCCGTCAAATCCTCTTCAGAGATGTCTCCCTTCGAGACATCAACAACGTTAACCCCTTCAACGCTACTTTCTTTTCCAGCTTCTGGCTTGTAGAAGTGCACGACCTCGTCTAGTTTTTCGTACAACGCGGTGCTGCTTGACCCGTATAGGTCCATCAGCCACGCTGCGTGCTCGGAGTTATAACGGTTACCATCCAGGCTGCCTCGATCGTTCACTTCAAACACACCAAAAAGAAGCTTCAAGAAGAGATTCACCCGCTGTAGACTCTCTCGCTTGGGAAATTTGTCGTGGTGCAAGGTGGTAATCTGGCCGAACAGACGAAGAACCAACTGCAACCTCGTGAATGCGTCCTGCATCATCGCTGCACTTGGTGTCGCTGGGAACGGTCCGGTCGAACCCAGGCTTGCCCCACTTCTTGTGATCGCTCGCCTTCCGAGAGGCTCCTTGAGCGCCTCCAGTGTAAACTGTTGCAAAGTGTCCAGATCTCCCACCGACATCTTCCACTTCTTCCAAAAGGTCAACTGCTGCTTGATGAAGTTGACGAAGTATGGAGGTAGCACATTCGTTGACGCTGCATGACCAGACTGGACCTGAAAATGGGGCATGTCCAACACCAGTTCCAAGCATAACTTCGCAAATTCCAGCAAGAATGAGGAGCACACAGCCTCGTTTTGCGCCTCCAGCCACGCGTCTGTTGATTTCCACGTCGTACGACATAATACATCGCGCACTAACCACGATACAAACGGATATGGCGACAGCGTAGAGTGCAATGGAGGAACCATTTGGTCACTAGTCCCCGTTGATACTCCAGTCAGTTGCTGCTTTTCTGTCTGAACGAGCTCACGCATCTGCTGTACGATCTCCAAGGTTAGACACCAGTGCTCCCATGCCAATCGCGTCACGAACTGATGGAAATGCTTGCAAATGTGAGTAGGTGCATGCGGAACCAGCACTGTCAAGTAGAAAGACCAAATCTGCGACAGCTTTGCAGTTTGTGTGAGCGCCACGCCGGTGCTGTTGCTGGGTGCACCAACCGATGACTTCAGATACTCTGAGCATGTAGCCACGAAGCACGAACAAATTGTAGTCCCCGTCGACAGCGTGTCTTGCTCCGACCACGGTGCACTGATCGCCGAGCCTTCGGTGTTCGTTGCTGGCTGGTACAACGTCGACAACAGCGGCTCGAAAAATGCGGTAATCAATTCCCATTGCTGCTGCTCTGGGGCCACCCGGCAGCAAAGCGTGAACAAGTCCAGGAAACTTTTGAGGACGCCGAGACGTTGCCAATACACGATCGGATATTTCGCAGAAGAAGCGACTGGTGTCTCTCTCCCTCTCAGGAGCTCACTACTGCCTCCAGTACTTGAGCTACTCCCAGACGAGAGCCCACCTTGCCATCGTAAGGACGTCATGTGCTGGCTGAGGAAGGTGATGCAAGACTCGAGCTGCATAAGCGGCAGTTCCTTCCAGGAATCCAACGGAATTCCCACGAGAGCCTCCCAGACTACAGCGTCCACCGGTCGCGGTAACGATGCCAGTCCTGAAGAACCAGAATCATTGTCATCGCCAGCAGCCGTGGTCGGTTCTCCATTCCCCACACTTGATGTTTGGAATCGGTAGTCGTCGTGTACGCCAACTAGAGCATGCACCATTTTCTCAACATGGTCTTCCAGATGAGCAGAGCAGATTAACTGGAGAACCTTCGCGTACACGCGCAGCACCTCGCTCAAGTGCTGAGATGCACTAGTGTCCTTCGTTTTTTGTCCAGAATCCACCAAATTGTGATCTGCAGGAAACTGCTGGCTAATGTCGCCAAGAATCATGCACAAAACGGTGTCGCGATCGAACTTAGTTGGTGTCTGAGGACTCTTGGTCTGCAGCCACGCACGAAAGTCAAAACGACGCAGCAGAACGAGCTTCTCTTCACTCGAGAGCTTCGACGAACTACTTGCACTCATCAGCTTAGCAAACATTTCCACAAAACGCGATGGTGCGGCTGCTGGGAAGAAACATTCGCTGAGTAGGTTGATCCGGGACGGGTCTTCCAGCATAAGCTGGAGTAATGTGCACGTCTCGCGTTCGTCGACACAAACAAAGCTCAATCCCAGTTGCTTGATAGACCGCCATAAAGCTTCCCGTAACGGTGGCACCATGCGAGAAAGCTTTGTGTCTAGCTCAGTGAGAAGCCGGAACCACTCCAAGCCCTTGTTGTGCAGCCTTTCCACCTCCTGCTCGGTCTTTTGGACAGGCGTAAGCTCCTCACTCTTAGCAGGATTATCCGCTGGAGCAGTTTCGTCCTCCTTACTGTCTTCCAATTTGTCCTCGGTCGATGAAACATCGAGCGGTGCTTCGTTCTTCAGTGCTTTCTTCATGCGCTGAAGCCTTTCGTGCTCCACACCAAGTGATCGCACAACCTGGTCAATGAGCACAATCTGAAGCGACAGCATCAATCCATCTCCATCAAGCTGCAGGAACTGTTCGGCTGTAAAGGCTGTTGCCAAAGAGGCATTCGTGGCGCCTTCCTCGTGGATTTGGCCATCGTGCTCAATTACGGATGGCATCACATTCATAGCCAGCATGGAACGCATATCGCACCGCTCACCCTGAACACGGATAGATTGAATAGCATCGCCCATTCGTGAATCCATCATCCATTCCAAGAACTCGAACCGGAAAGCTGCAGGACTGCTGCAGTTTGTTCCTTCTGGGCATGGCAAACTTTGCGTCACGGTCCTTGCTTTGCTGATGTAGAGCTGAGATACACTATCGACCATTTCAGAGTCCAGTGCCACAAGAACAGACAAATTCTCCGAGAATTTTATAGCCACTGCTTTCAAACCTGCCTTGTTCAGCGGAACAGATGGTGTGATGACGCATCGATCCTTCGAAACCATAACCGATACGGTGGGCAACTGTGTTAGACTTGAGGGTCCACACAAATCTGGTTCCAAAGGCAGTGGCCGGATACTGAGGCTATTCAGTCCTGCAAGCCCCCCAAAGCTGCTGTGCCGTCTTGCTAGCTCCGATGCCTCTTCCACAAACGCAAAATCATCCTCTTCGCCGACTGCACCGAGTGGTCTCGATAGAGACGGCACATCTGAATCAGCACTGTCGTCTTTATCATCGCTCAGAGTCACTTTGGGAGTCGTTCGCCTCACTGTAAACTCAAACCCGCACCAATTTGTCCACAGAGGCAAATCAGACCAGTTCATTTGATCGGAATGAGAACTTAGCAACACGTCACTGAGACGCAAAACATCTTTGAGACGTTCAACCTCGTAGTGACGTGGCAAGCCCGAGAGCTCCTCTTCCTTTAGCCACTGGTTCGGATCCTTTTCTTCCATCCACGCGTCCATGGCAGAGTAAAGCTGTGACAGCGCCACAAAATGAGCGTATTTCCGCTCCTTCAACTCCGCAGCTGCACCCACACCACTCGAAGCGCGACTACCACCCGAACCGCCCGTGGCAGTTAGCACCACCTGCGCCTGATTGGAGCAATAGCTCACCAGTTTTCGCAATTTGGTCTGGAGATGTTTCCGCAAATGCACATGCTTGGAGCTACGACTTCCGGTACGATCCAAGAAATGGTGGCCAAATATATGAGATCCGCCAGCAGTCGCGAAGTACAACGCAAAAAAAACCTGCCAGTAGATAACCTGCGTCGGCTCCGACTCCGGTAGATCCAGGCAATAGTTGCACCAGCGATAGATCTTGTACTGGGACAGCGAATCCAGGCTAGTGTGACCAAATGATTTTGGATTGCCTATACATGACGTAGCGATCGGGTTTTCATAGATCACTTCCTCCGCCTGATCATCCAGGCTTTTCCCATCGCGCACTGCCTTGAGAGCTAAAGCAAGTCTCCCTTCGGTTTTCTTCAGTTTCTCCAACTTTTTCATCGTTTTTGGCTCGTACTTGATCATGAGCTGCCCCATTGAGAGAAACAGCGACACTTCTTTCCGCGTTTCGACTAGCAAACTCCATAGGGCCAGATACGGGCACCCGCTGACGTACTGCGCCACATCAAATGACCCACCAAATATTGAAGCAAATGTCGCTGAGGCAGCCACCGCAGGTAAGAAACTCATTACAACGGCCGGCTCGTTCTCGAGAAACTGCTGCTCCGGCTGTGCTGCTTCTTCTTCTTGCCGCGCAATGCGCTGGCAGAAGGCATCAAAGGCACCCTCAATCAAAGCTACCACCTCGTACAATATGTCAGATATGTCAGATGCCACAACATTATTCACGTTTCCACCCACAGCATTCTTCGCCAGTGAGGACTCATAGTAACTCTCCATACTGCAGTGCAGCATAACATCCAGTACATGCCGGAACGCAGCATTCTCGTACCAAAACGGTACTTGCAACAGTGCCTTCATCCAGAACCGCATCGACTCGGCGAGGGATAAGTCGTCCACGGAGTATTCAAAGGAACGTCGAATCAAAGCGCACAACGCTTTCGTCGACATCGAATAATCAGTGCCAGATATCATCGCGAGCGAAGCCGTCGTGGCAGTCAAAGAAGAGTTTCGGATGGATAAGGCCGCACTTGTCGATGATGCCGCCGACGGTGACAGCGCACCAGTGCTATTCTCCCCACCCAACGCCGAAGAAATCCATGACATTGCTCCGTGAAACAAAGCTGAGGTTGTGACCGACACTGGACTCGACTGAGGGAAGCACTCGTTAATCAGTGCTGGAAGCACCACGGGGTGCAAATAACGACTGCACTCCCGCACAAAGCGAAGCTTCGCCAGGATCCGCTCTTTCGCCGTGCTCTCCCATCCGCCGATGTACCCCTTGTTAAGAACTTCTTGCATGCGTTGAAGTTCGTCTGTGTTGATGTACGAGAACTCGTGCAGAGAGCTCAACAGACTTAACAACTCGTCAGTGGAAAGAGCTTGCATCGCTGCCATACACACCTCTAGCTCGCTGTCAAGTTCCATAAGTACACCACCATTTTGGAGAGGTGCTTCAGCCTCAGTATCAAGCTCGTCGGAGGATAATGCTGCCTCTCCATCATCCTCACTGTTAGAAGTGGCCGTCTTGGACTCATTTTCGCTTTCCGTTTGGTGAGCCAACGCAGATGCTGACTTTGCCGGGAAGTCTTTGGTCTTATCCAATCGTGATAAGATTGGGAACAAATTCTCGAGCACCTTAACAGCAGCAGGGAAGTATTCACACTTGAGCAACACAAGCAGCGGTTCCCAGCGATCGAGGCGGTCGCTGAACACGAATGTTGTCATCTGGCAGATAACGTAAGCCACAATAGGCTCGGTGCGCGGGGCAGCCGTGGCTGAAACTGTCGATTCGATTTCCGCTCCACCTACTCCTTTCGGATTCTGAGGTGTCAGAAACATTCGAGCCTCTTGCTGGATGGGGGCACCCGTGCTCCCACCAATCGCTGTTTCCGCTGTACTACGTCTATCCATATCGCCGAGTCCATAGTGAGAGACCCGCTCCTCAAGTGAGCTATAAAACGGGAAAACTTTACGAGAAGATAATACCCTCAACACTGAGGCCCCAGCAAACCACCGGCGCAAAGTCAACGCTTCCCGTGAACGGTCATGGCGGAGGTCAATAAGTGGTAGCAGCGGCTCCTGCGTTTTGGGTGAGTAAAACCTCAGCTTGAGCATGAGTTTCCAGCACCACTTCTCGAAATCTACCGTTTCACTCAACCACAAAGCACGGCGGATCGATTTGGCAATTGAACTGACCTCCAATTTCTGTGGAGAACCTCCTCCGGAAAGAACAATAGCTGACTCCGGATCGCTTGCCCGCTCTTTTCGCGTCTTGTAAAGTACGAGCGCCTCAGCGACCATGAGGGCAACCTGACGATGAAGCATCGCGTTCGTAAACAGCCGCTGCAACTTGACATCATACTCCCAATTGATGTGGTCTAGAAGAAAACGAGCCAATGCACTGCGTGGTGCGGTTGTATCCTCAAGTAGTAGCCACTCTTGTAGATTGAGCAAATCCTGAGGCGTAGGCATCCAACGATTGATCGGAAACGTCTCGAAGACATGGATCCATGTTGCAGCACACTCGTGATACTTAAACAGAAGCGTGATAAGGAGTGACAGAACCCACGGGTGAGCCAAACAAATTGTACTGAGAGGTCCTGCAGCCCTCTCACCATTTTCACCTAGAGCTTGTTGGCATGGTTCCACTGTGTAGCCCGCCATAAACAACTCGTGCACTGCAACAGACACCAGATCATGCCGTTCGCCCGAATTTCCCGACTGACATGATGCAGTTAGACTAGCCACCGCGTTCAGCAGATACATTGCGCTCTCCGTATCAGATTCGATAAGGTCGTAGAGATGTTGACGCGCTAATGCCTTCGTGTCCACGCCTTGCGAAGTTGGCTTGCCGATAAACTGCATCCACCCAGACGCCGTTTTGGCCTCCAAAGGTAGACTGTGGAGGTTAAATAGCAGCAGAGCCAATACATCCCACTTCGCCAGTTCCGACAACGAGCCAAATGGGAACAAACTCAAGCTCTTCCATGCCACCCTGTTGCAATCAGTTGCCATCAGACCGTGTAAACTCGTCAGAAACAACTGGTCAAATAGTGTCGGATAGAAAATAGCATCTTTCTCTCCAGCAGCGTTGGGTCGACCCGATCCAGGAAGCTCGGCTGCATCAGCTAGTAGCTGCCCCAGAAGCTGCGCGATCCGCGTCGGCAGCTTTTCGAATTCTTGAAATGCCCGAAGACTGTGCGTAAGCTCCAGCACCAGCGTTAGTGCTCGACTGAAACACTTTTTCACGTCCGAGGTGCACTGGAATAACTGTCCGAACGCAAACGTGTTAGGGAATTGGTTCAACACGGCAACGAAATCTTCGTCGGACAGGAAATATCGATCCAGCATCTCTGGGTTCTCCAGCAGCACCCACTCAGGGGAGACCAAACCTCGGTTCTCGGCCACGCCAACTTCTGCGCTCTTCGCGGTCTTCGTACCGTTTGGTGGTCCGCTGGATACAATAATCGACATCCGCCGCAACTTCTCAGGATGAAAGACCAAATGCATCATCGCAATATAATGATCCACGAGATCTTCGCTCCACTCGTTTCGTAGGGATCCATCTGTCCGAACCATTGCGCGCGGGAACTGAAGAAACCGAAGAAACCACGACCTCTCGTCTGTTGAAATCCGAGGCAAGTACATCACGTGCATTAGAAGATAAGGCATGTTTTGCAGAGACTTCGTGCGCATAAGACTCTGCACACAAGTTGAAATCCACTTTTGCAACGACTGGCGAAACCGCAGGACGCTCGTAAACCACTCGTTTGTCTTCGTTGAGACCGACGAGGGCGGGAGATACAACACCACGTCGCAGCTTTCGCACAACTTGCACCACTGATTGGACTTCATGGGTGCATTCAAGCTACCACAAGCGTAGCACTTGATCTTACGCTCCATTCCTGCACCACCAGCAGCGCTGTAATGCATTTTCGCATGGGTACTGTGCCATATCAGCTCGCCACGGTAGAATGACTGTGGAACGCGTCCGAACACTCCTTCCTCTCCCAGTGTAACCTTCTTTTCGAAGAAAATCAGCACATCTAGGCAGTATTTCAGGTGATCCACAGACGTAGCGATCGGCGAACCCTGAGGCATACCTTCGTAAAAGTTTGCACCTTCCGGAACAAGCTCTAAATCAGCGATGCCATTGCTGCGGCCACAAGATGAGCTCATTTTGTTCACGAATGCGACCAGATTTGGCTCCTGCAACACACTATTTAGGTATTGCTCCACGTGAAAGTACGAGATTGCGCGATCAAACGTATGCATCGACGCCTCCACGGTTCGTAGTTGCCGCAACTTATCGAGATGAGCCTTTAGCCTCTCAAGCTGCAGCGTCTCCAGTTTTGCAGTTTGAAACTCCATTTGCTGCTCAATTTCCACGTTGTCGCCACAGCGTTTCGACGAAGATACGCGCTTCTTTTCCAAAGTCCACACTGCGTCAAACACACAACACAAAAAACTTTTAGTTACAATATACTCATCACAGCACGGACACGCTTTCAGGCTTACCTTTCTTGACGAGCACATCGATCTTCCTTTTGTACTCGTCCATTGTCGACGCCGCATTGTGCAGAATGTACTCTGAAAACAGGTAGCGCTCAACCCTCGCGAAGAGCTCGCCCTTGTTGGTCTCAATGTGCCGCATCTTCAGTTCCTGCCGTTTCTGAGACGCCTCGGCTCGCATCAAGTTCATTTCGTAGTTGATGAAGGGCTCGAGCTTGACACGAATATGCTTTTTCTTGAGCAGCTGCTCATAACTTGCTTGTGCTCCATCTGCTACGCCGTCCTTTGTCTGTACAGTCGACTCAGCTGTATTCATCGCCTCACGGGGCATCGCTGGATAAATGCTATGCTTTCCAGCCTCTTTCTCCGCCAGATGAGACTTGGCGAACGAATTGCGCACCGCCGCGCTGGCCCCTTCCACCGTCGCTGCAGTCGCAGCAGCTTTCGCCGGCATCCTCGCCACCGGACGCAGCTTCTCTGGGTGCTGCGGCGACGCAACAACTCGAAGCAGCTTCTTCGACGCTGTAGGCGACAGCGAGGGCGCCGACGGCGTCGTGCTCGTGTGACCCACCGCCTCCACGTCGTTGTCTCCAAACTCCGGCGGCACCGACGGCTCTGCTGTGTTAATAGTCTCTGAAGGAACTGTAATTTCGTGGAACGCACGGGGCATCGTCGTCCGTGTGGGCGGCGGAGGAGGTGGCGCACTCGGCTTCGGCTGCAATGGCAACTGCTCCGGCAGAGCGCCCAGTCCTTCCTCCTCTTCGTCAAACACTGGCGCGGACGGAGCTGCAACGCCAGTAACCAGCCCGTTAACTTCAGCGTCTGCACCCATGTCGTTTCTATCCTGTCTTTTCTCCTGGCCTGCAGCCTTTTCCTGGCCCGCAGCCTTCTCCTGGTCCTCATGTCGACCGTCATTATGCTTGTTGGGGGGTTGCGAGCCCGCTCCTTCCGCCACCAGAGGCTCCTGCGGCCTCCCTCCGCCCTGTAATAGAGCCAGCAAGTCCTCTTCGTTGCGGCGGATGTCCCTGTCCGTCGTCCACGGCTCCTGGAGCGCGTCCAGCTCGGCGATCGCGGCCTGCACGGCGGCGTCCTCCTCGTCGTCCCGGAGACTCGGCGCTGCGTCCGTCTCCTGCTTCTTGGTGGCTCTAGCGCGCTGCGGACGCTTGCGCACAGCCTCCATGGCGTTAACTCAGAGGAAGGAGAAGCTAAAACCTAGGTTTTAGTGACTTCAACGTTAAAAGTTGGCAGGGGCTTCCTCCTCTCCCAAGGCTCCTGAAGCCGCGAACGAGGCGCGAGCGACGCGGAGCGCGCAGTCAGCAGGCTGGTGGAGAGTGCGCGCGGATGGGAGCGCTGGTGGAGACGCGCGTGCGGCCGCGGGGGTGGCGTGGACAGCGGCGAGGTTCGCGAGATTCTTCGCCGGTTTTCTCCCTTTTGGAGACTGGGGGTTACAACTTTTGGTCTTTTGGTCCCGGGGGACGCTGATTGGCTCAGTCGTCGTCTTGGAATGATTGTCACCTCGCGATACCGATCTGATACCTAGTGTAGCGCGGTTATATGAGTACAGAGCGTCTTTTTTACGAATCAGCTGACGCAGCGCGTACATGTCGCAGACGTCGATGAAGCCATGTTGAAGTGGGAATGCGTGCTGGTGTCACGGAGACCTTGGTTGGTGGCCATGACCCAGGACTATTCCGTGAAAACAAGGCCGTACGCATGGCGCCCAGGGGAGCTGAAATTTGACATTGGTTTTGTTTTTGTTGCTGTTGGTGGTGGTGTTTGCATTGTCTACGTCCAGCGGTGAAAGTTGATGGAGCGCAATTCGAGTTTGGTGTCAACAGGATTTCGTTGTGCAAAGTATAGGTGGTTGTTTAGAGAACTACAGCTGATTCTGTTATGTGCTGTCGGCGTTTGTCACAATCGTGCTCAAGAGCGGGAACGAAGTAGCTTAGGTTCTCCATGGTGAGCGACTCAGTGAGATTCAATTGATCCATCCGACTTGAGTGTGGACAACACTGTCCAGATCGCGGATGCTGGTAGCGAAGAAACGGCGAAGGGCGAAGATGATCAGGTGACATCAGCGGGATGACGGCTATAAAACCCAATGGTTTTTCGAGTTTCGCAAGAAAAACCATTGGGTTTATTGCCATCGTATAACTTGGCGCGTAAACTACATTTGTATGTCGCCGGAACGCGCACAAGCAACATTTAGTGGGCTAATCACTTTGCTAAGGACATCGCCGATTAGAGTTCCCAGTACCCCGCGATATGCGAGTGTTGTGAAACTTTATAGGTTGAAGTTGCTTGATTGCGACAATCGCACCAAGTGCAAGAAATTCGCATGATTTTTTCTTGTTTTCTAGAGGTTATGAGATTATGGAGTACATTCATGAGTCAATGTTTCATGCTCGTGTTTTGGAATTCTTACTTGGTATGTATTTCTAGCGGAAATTCGCATACCGGATGAACTCCGAAATAAATTTCAGAGAACTGCATCAATGCAGTGTCGGCGTCACCATTGAAAGTGAGAACAAAGGGGGTCATCATGTCCAGACACAAAGTCCAAGCGAGAAGGAGGAGTTCATCGATGCTGCAGGGGACGGGGACCTCGTGCGAGTTCAAGTGTTGGTGCAACAAGCTAACGGCAGACCACGATTTGGGGACTTTGGCAGGACGTCTGGAAGTCGTGCAATACCTGGTGGCGTCGTCGTGCTGTGAATGACCACGGACTCGTCAGTATAGGGCCGATACAGGCCGCTTTAAACAGGAGAATCCGGTATTTCGCTTAAACTTGCCGTGCCAAGGTGGATTCCGCCGCTGCGTGGAACAGACAAGTTTGAATTAATGCGGCACATATGTGAATAACAAATTTTCTTCGATCTGATGCTAAAAGTTTCTACCAGTGCAAGAACCGCCGACACTGAGGGTCCGTCGTCAGATCTTTCGTCAAGCTGCTTGATTCACCGCTTCTACGAGGACGCTAACACTCATATCGAGGTGATTCCGCACCAAGAGTCTCGACGAAGTGATGGCATCTAAGCATGATCAATTTTGGACGGTGCATGTGATGAAATAGTTTTTATACTGAGAGAGGAAGCAATTTTAACTGCTGCTGAGCAGCTTAACAATGGATAATTCGGACTTATTGAATACTGCTGTTGCGGTACCGGTACCACTCCAGCACCGTTGAGTAAGTTATTCGTGCGACGGCGGCTGTATAGCTGATGCGCATCGTTGGTCTAGGGGTGCGTTCGGTAGCACACAATTTACAATATTTCGCGTTTTTTTTTGCACACATTGTGCGTTTGCGTCAAATCGAATTTTGATCGACCGATGGGTGCCTTCCAAAACCCATATAAAACGGTTTGATCCGTTTAATCGGTAATGTATTTTATATTACCAATCGGTTTAATGCCCACCAAAACGGTTGCTGGATCACAATCTTCGGGTATAGTGGAGTTCAGTAGCGTGTTTAGTCGCGTTACTAGTTAAAAGTCGCATTATAATTGTTTGGTGAGACCACTTTTTGGTCTCATCAAACAATTATACTGTGACATTGACATCTGGGCGGCACTCGCGCCGCCCAGAAGCGCCCCCTGGCAGACGACGAGATAGACGACAGCGACGACGAAGGGTCAGAGGGCTCCGCCGGCGACGACTGGCCGCCGCCGTCCAGTACAAGTGCAGCAGAGTCGGCTGATACAACGAGCAGCATGGTAGGCAAACCCGCGTCGTTGCCCCCCACCCCCACCCAGGAGAAGGTGTGTGGTGTCAGTATTGGCGCTCCGTTGGTATTAGAAACTCTTGTAGACGCAAATAGAAACCGGTGCAGGTTCTGGCGAGACAAGTGAAGACTGTCTGCAGGTTTTGGCACCACTGTTGAGCTCGTCAGCAGCTGCAGGTTATGTCAGAGAAACTGCAGGTCTTGCAATTAATTTGAAAAGAGTGCTGGTTATGTTATTTCCCCAATTTGGCGATATATCCGCGATGTGGGTTCAAAATCTTATCCACTATCCGCCTTGAATAAAGTTGCGTTAGGCGAAACAATGCCCAATATCGTCCGTTATAGCATATCATTTAGTCTCCAGTATCTGGGCTTCATATTGATAACGAGGTGACCACGCAAGTATTCCCATCTTTTGGGCTACTGGCGTGGCCACCTCGCTATCAGGAGTCGCAGTGGTCGCCTCAACGATCGCTGTCGCCTTGGTCTGCTTTTCAAATGCAAGATCTTCAAATCGTGTTGTGAATTGGCAGCACTCCTTTCGGTAGACCTTCGAGTCAGTGAAGCTTCTGGTGTTAACATACTAAATGCAGTATTATCATTCCAAGCGCCTTCTTGCCAACGACAAAAGCAAGTATACCATTAAGCTAGCGAGGACACTCATTCCAAAATCGATCAAGCTTAAATACTCCCAGCTTGCAGTTGAGCTTGCTCTACATGTAGTATTAACTGTCTGGAAAGCTCAAGGAGCTACCGTATTCCTTCTGTGCTTACTGACGGGCACTCATTACTGACAATCCGAACAGTCAATCACAACTGAGCAATTGTTGTGCCCTTTTACCTTATGTGCTAACTGACAGTGTCAGTGAGGAACAGAGTATACCACATTCCCGCACGTCACATATTTTCTTTGTGAAGGTAACTTTTCTGGTCGGTAGTAGTGCACCATTCAAATCATGAATATGGCTGTCAGTAAGCACAGAAGGAATACGGTACACTGAAAAGAGTTTTACTCCATATGGAAGGTATTGTAGTAACACACGAGGGCAGCTTGTGCACTGGTAAGGATGCCTTGCAATTGCTAATATTTTGTGATGCTCAGGAGCAATCAATGTATCATGGTCGTTCATCGTTCTCATCATTCTACTTCCACTAGAATCGGCAGTACTATTTAGCTCATATATTGTCTTACAAATCGGTAGTACTAAATAGAATGCAAGCATTAATACGTAGTAGTTGTACAATGCTACTGTCTACTGGAAGACAGTCCGCCAGCGTTTGGTGAGCACGGTCACACGGGTTCAAGTGTGAGCTTTCCGGGGGGATCGGCAAGAACTCGATGCCGTGCTGCTTGTATCAATGGTCCATCTCAGTGTTCACGAACTCGCCCCCCGTCTGAGATGACTTTCAGTACGGGATTGCCAGCGAATTGACGTTCAGCCTATACGGTGTATTCCTTCATCTTGGAGTTGATTTCAGATGCGTCCTTCGACTTCAGCGGATATACTGTCGTGTACCTCGAGAACCCATCGACCATCACAATTACTGCTTTCTCTGAGTGCAGTTCTAGAATGTGGTGGGAAAATAGCAAGTCTACGAAAAGAACTTGGTTCTTCCGGGTGATGTGGCGCTCCAGTTGGTCCAATGGGGAATGCTTTATTTCCTTACCCATGCGACAAGCCTCACAGTCATCGAAGACTCGTTGCTTGAGCATCATGGCTCTCTGTCTACCATCATCTTGATATACTGTAGACACAAATGGTCGAGCCGCTCGTGCCGTCGTTGCAGATCCGCAGCGCCGTCCGCAGCAGTGATGTGCGCCCTTGGTGCCGTTTGAGCAGGGTATCGTATGATACTTGTCCTGATGCAGCCTCGTTTGACAAGAAGGCGTTGTGGGCAGAGAAAACATACAACCCGTACACGTCTCTCTCAACTGAGTAGCTTCTCGCCGTTTTGCTCCCACTACAGCCACGATACTCCACGTCGTATCACTGATCCTCTGCTTGCGAGTGTGAAATCAGGTTTTTGCTATGAGGAACATAGAATACATCCTCGAGCGTGAGACAACGTCGTTATCATCCCCTTTCACCACAATTTAAGCAGTTCCCTTGCCGAGCGGTTTCGTAGCGAACTTCTTCTTGAATCCGCGAACGCAGTCCGCATCACCGTGGCCAAACGGAGTGAAGCTTTTAAAGTAGCGAATGTCACACGCCACGTGAACGTTAGATGCATTGTCGAAGCACCATTCCCAAGTGCAATAGTCGTCAGCTTGGTGGTTGATAGCTTTCACTGAAATGTCTTCGATCACAGGTGCGACCAGGTTAGCATCTTCACCGGATCCAGCAGCAACTTTCAGAAGTGTGTCATCGACACCTTGACTGTGCTCTGTAGCTTCGCCGACCGGTGCGCCCTCCTGCACTTGTTCCTCTCGCGCGCCGCGCGTATACTGCCCGGCGCATCCTTTGCGAGTTTGGCGGGGTGTTGGTCTTCTTGGGGTAATCCTTCAGCATATGCCCAGGCTTGTGGCAGTTGAAACAGTTTCCTTGCTACTGGTCTGTTTTCTCAGCAGTGATAGCTGCAGCTCTCTCGGGTGAAATTGACTTGTTTCCAGTGTTTTGATCCTCATGTAGTCGCACTGTCTGTTTCTGTCCGTGTTGCTGCGCATTGCCGCTGACCTGGACCAGCTCACGATCACAGTTGTTGTAGCTGTCCATGCGGATGATATGGTCCTTGAGCTTGTCCGGCGTGCCGACCTCCGAGGCACCGGTCTCCACCATTTCTCACAGCCGGTCAAAGCGTGGATTTGGAGGCAACGACCTCATCAGCAGGTCGATGAAGATGGGGTCGCGCATGTCTGTGTTCAGAGCCGCCAATTGGCCAGGCATCATGAACATATTGTCCACGTGTTGCGCTACGTCCCAGTTAGGCTTGCATTTTGCTGTTTGCAGCTTGTTGAACAGAATGATCTCCTGATTGGTGCGAGTGGCCACGTTCTGCTTGCCCTCGTACAGCTTTTCCAGGTACTTCCACATATTCGTTCCCGGCTTCTTTACCATCCCTCGCTGGCCAAGCTCCATCCAGAGCGACACCATGAGCGCCGCCACGTCGTAGTAGCGTTTGGTTCTTCTTGTCCGCGGTTGCACTGAGAGCGAGCTTCTCATCGCCATTTGCGTATGCGAGAACTCCTTTCACTTCCAGCACAATCTCCATCATGTTCTTGTAGTACACCCATGGCTGGCCTTGCCAGCTCACAAGGCGACCGTTCTTGTTGAGTTCGACTCGGTTCGCCATCTTGGATCCTTGAGCACGTTGCGCTAGCATTGCTGCCAACTTGCCGTCAACTTGGGCTCACTTACCCTGTTACGAATCGTGTCCGCAGCTAGACTAGCAAGCTAACCTTAAGAAACGGCACTCAATGAAAATGCAGTGTCCTATTCCTACTTAACCCCTTGTCTGCTCTACTTCCGAGTCGTTGATCTCTCGATGCTAAATTCGAGACTGAGAGCTCTTACAACATGCAAAGAGAGCGGTTCACGGCAGTAGTGCTCAGCAGCACCTTGTTCTTCGAGATTCTTGAGCCGTGTCCCTCTCTGGGAGGCTGCGCTGGTCCATCGCTCCAGTTGAGCTGCATACCGGAGACAAATCATAACAGCATATGCGTTTGCCATCGCCGTGGATACTAGCAGTGGCCAACACAGAGGGCATCGAACTCTCGCCCCACATGCATGCTTTAGTTGTTGTGCACTTCTCTTCTTCTTCTTCTTCTTCTAATCTGGTCAGCGGTCCTATCTGAAATTCATCGCCTTATAAGTAGGTTCGGAATCTACTTACATTTTTCCAAATGCGAACAATTAATTTATCTCCTTGTATTATGTTTGTCCAATCTATTTCGATATCGACGACGGATTGGAATAAATCACTACCAAAAGGGGGGTAAACGAGTGTTTGTCGTTGTTGATGAGGAAACACAAAGGTTATTTGCACTTCTTTCACCAGCTCAAACGAAAAACAACCCCATCCAAAAAATATTTTAACCAATCAAAATTGAATCAGTGAAAATAATGATATCAACCAACCAAAGGAAATCAAACACATTTGCACAACATTGCAAGATGCCCGGCGCGACTAGGGCGGCGCACGGCAGCGCCGCCAAGATTCCCTGCGAGTCGTGCGGCAAGGGGATCTCTAAGACAAACTTCTCCAAGCACAAGAAGAAGTGTAAGGGGCAAACAGAGCGACTGTCTCGGAGTGAGATACGCAAGAGATCATGGGAGAAGAACCGCGCGAAGCGTGTCGGAGCTTAGCGCAGTAAGCGCGCTGCTCGTGAATTAAAAAAGCTGCAAGGTAAGGTTTACACTTAGCAATGTACCTTTCTATATCTGTTCAGTTCTAATATCTCAACGCCAGAACTGCGAGTGAAGCTTCGCGAGCTCGACCAAGTGCCTCTGCTCCCCAAGCCTAAGCATGTGGGCATGAAGAAGCATCCACTTGAGAATCTAAGTCAGCACGCAGAGTTGTTTGAGTATATTTTTGCTCAGGAACGTGTATTATGCAACCGTACCGATCATTATGACATATATTGACAAAATCATGTTAGATAGAGGGCTTCGAGTTGCTATCGAAGATGTGGTTCAAAAACACCATCTGTGCCTAAACCCTGACAAGCGCTACCACATACCTCCTAGGTTTCAAGTCGAATATGCAGAAAAGGCGCTTGATTCAACGTGCAAGTTGTTTGGTTCGTACATGCAGCAGATGCTCGATGCAGACACAAACACGCAGTTTGGTGAGCGGGTCTGTCTGCAGAAGTACCGCAGCTACTTGCAGACAGCGTACCAGACTAATGTCAAGAGATGGGTTGAGGAATATGAGGATGTGCGTCGACAGAACGCTGTACCAAAGGTTCCGGTCCAAGACCAGATCAACGCGTTTGGAGAAGCGAAGGACTGCAAGACGTTGGCTGAGTCTGAAAGTATCTACGTAGCACGATTTACGGAAAAAGACAAAGCGTATGAGGCTAAGGCAAAGGAGAAGGAAGAACAAGTTTCCGGAGAACGCAGTTTTCGACAGGTATTTGGTCTAGATTCCGATAGCGAGGATGTGTAAATGCTAGTAGGGCTCCGGTAAACTTGATTATTTCTATTGCACACGTTATAACAACACTGGAAATGCTACGACGAGACCTTAAATACTAAGACAAGACTAAAACTACTGGGGCAAGACTTAATGTACGAGACCAAATGAATGGCGCTTAGGCTCATAATCGTTTTGGGTGAACGGGAAGCAGCGGGAACGTACGCCATTTTAGCTTTTGCAATGGCTCCGCCGCCTTCACAGCAAGCCACATTCCAGGAGCTTTTACAAGGCGGTATTGCGACAGCCACCCATGTGAGCAAGAAGGAAACAAGGGATGTCTACGCATCATACTTCAAGAAGTTCTGTGAGCTCTGCATCGCCAATGAATACCCTGATCCAGCTACGGTGCGCCACCATGAGCTTCCATCTCTTCTCGTTACGTTCATGGACAGCGTATCCGTATCAGCTGCCGTCTCTAACCAAACTGCGGAGAAGATAAGGGCCGCTGTCGCGAACTACTATAGTAGTCACGAGCGTCGAGATGCTGCCGGACCTGACAAGTGGATGGTAGTAAATGACGACAAAGGCGAGTGGATTGGGAAATCCAGCAAAAGACACATTCGTTCGGCAGTTCATGCGCGGTGTGAAGAATCGCAAAAGCACGGAGTTTACGCAGCGCCAAGCCCTGCCTATTTCTCTGGACATGCTTCGAATTCTTCACTACCACTTGGCCACCACGACGGGATTTACTGAAGCAAGTCGCTTATGGCTTACGGCTGTATCCGCATTTGCTTTCTACGGTATGTGTCGGATCAACGAGGTGCTCAGCCTGCAATGAGAAATTTGACGTTAGGGCAGACGAGGGTGAGTTCTTCTGACCCGACCGTATCTGTCGCATTTGCGGCTTACAAGCTTGAAGGTCGAAAGACGGCTGTCGCGGAAGGTCGACGTTATAATCTGCACCACCTGGAGGAGAGTGAGAGGCCGCTTGACGCCTTGTATCACCTACATGCCTGGTTGACGTACGTCCGAACAAAGACCGACCATAGATGGAGCGACACCGCTCACGTTTTTCCAGCTCTGTCAAAGATCTCAAAGATTGTCCTCAAGACGGACGCGGCTACCACAAGATGCGAGAATGCGCGTGTCGAATGGGGCTAAAAAATGTCAGAGCAGGCGTTCATCACCTTACTCAACTGTGCAATACGCGACCTGAATCGGAATGGGAAGGCGATGCGCGGCTACATTCGTCAAGAGTGGCGTGATATATGGTTTACCTCCCATACGTTTCGGCGAGCTGGTGCTCAGTCCCGATTCATGTTTGCAACTCCTGAACGGCGGTGGTCGCTGCGAATGGTGAAGTGGTGGGATGGATGGACGCAAAACGAGTCGGCGGAGACGCTCGTTCGTTATCTTCTTGATCAAGCAGCTACAGATGAAGATAAACAACTGCTGACTGTTTGGCTCCCGATCGCGAAGTCCATTCGGGGTGTCCAACGACGTCTACGGGACGAAAGCGAAACGCAGGGTTTCGCCTGGACAGACAGTGTCTGACCACTCCATTGAAAAGCGTTTGAAGACCGTTGAAGCCTCGATGAAAGCTCTTGAAGATAAGATTGACATCCTCGTCACGATTTTGAAGCCTTCAAGGCTCAACGATATGGTTCCAGCACGTGATACCTCTCCTTGTGAGAAGCAGGTGTCAATCCTCCCACCTGCAAGAAATTGCAAGGACCTGTGTCGAATGTATTGGAAGGCTGATCCATCTCGTCATTTGTTCAAATCCCTTAGCGAGTGGACAAGCCTGGACAAAAAGTAGAGTATAGCGCTGCCTAGCCGCCTCAGTGTTGCCAAGCTAATTGCCCAAGACGCCATGGAGTTTGCTACGCAAAAAGGAGTAGGTGACCCACAGGATACTTCTGAAGCTACTCTTTCTGCGTATTCGGCTTACTACACCAAACACTGGCTAAAGGAGGCGGCTACTCCAAACGTGTGTGTGCTCACTATTGATACGCTTGCACGATACATTCGCCTGGATAGGAAGCGCTGACTCGTGAAATCTCAACACGCGTATATGCAAGGAATAGTATGAAAGGTCTTATCGTAGTACTGAGTCTTGTTATAGTACTTTACGTGTTGTCTAGTATGAAAAGTCTTGTCAAGTACTTCTAGTCTTGCTCAAATATCCTAGTATTGTTAATCTTGTTGTACCTGATGTGTCTAGTGCCTCCAAAACAATATCCGACAACCCTTCATGGTCCGCACATTAACCTCAAAATATTATACTTTGGGCCATGTTGTGATTGGTATATATTAGCAACACACTTAGCTTTAATTGGCCATGCAATCCGGTTTTGCATAGGTTTTTTATTCAGGCGAAGGAAGTTGTTTCGACACAGATCCATACACATCTCAAGTAAGTCGGAAGTGGCTTCAATTTTCTTGACCCTACAGTCGATCTGAACAGTAAGGTCATCAGGGTTAGGGTAATCATATGAAATACAAGTGACTCAAGTTAACCTAACCTTTCATTTTGCAAAAGGAAGCGCTACTTCATGGAGTCCGATTACATGCGGTGTTATTGCCGAAGCGAACGCAGGGGTAATATCGACTACAACGAGACGCGCTCTGTCAACATTGGGGTAACCGCCACTATTCTTATGGAAATGCCGAGTTTGACGGGTAATTGCGCCTGAATGGGCCACAATCATTGGTCGCATTATGTATTTCACGTGAATTAGCTAGCTTTCTCTAATTTCTCCTTTTTGAGCACCCGGTTTTCTTCACGAGAACTGCAAATCCCCTGGGCCACAAAGCCCGGGCCCCCAATCTCGATTTGTTTGCAATAGCTTTGGCATACTTCTTTTGAAGGCAGGGACAATGGTAGGCAGCGCAGAAGACGCGCCAATTTGACACGGGACGTTCCAACATAGAGATGGTCGAGCAGCCATCGAGGCGCCCCTGGGGTAAGTCACCTGAACTGACCAGTAATCCTATCATAGAAGGTAAATGCATGCATGTGGGTAAGGACATTAGCGGACAGGAAGCAAAAGTTATGTTGCTGACACCAATGCGCTCAATTTGAGCGTTGTGGGTCTATCTGCGGTTTCCTTCGTCAGCGTACAGCCTCTTGCCCGGCTTACAGCAGCACACGTGATCGCTTCCACAGTTAAAGCTTAGTAGCTATGGAATCATTATGAACCGCCAGCGTACATGTACAACGGCGGAAACAGGCGCACATAAGCCAATTCGGCTTCGTTATAATATTAAAGGCGGTATTCAGCGTTTACAGAAGCTCACTGTGGCGGCATCGAAAAGTACTGGTGAAACTACTGAAAGTATTATTGTACTGAGTACGTAGTTTCAAATATATCCGGCTACGAGTACTATGCATTGTATACTACAATGACTGTAGGTATAATAGTGGACTGCCATTCCCGAACACGCCGACGTTCTCGAAGTGCTCGAACCTATTCTGCTGCACCTCGCCCGCGGTAGCATACTGTAGGGCTGAGATCGCCTCGTATTTGGCCAGCAGGAGCTGCAGAACCCAGCGAGGAGCTTGGCGAAATGAATTCTGGGAGGAGTGTACCACCGCTGCCGAAGGCCGACGGGGGGATGTCGGTGACAACTAATGATGGACCTTTGACAAGGCCCCGTGGGTGTCAT
>JAGDFM010000512.1:0-25623 GCA_019155715.1 Phytophthora pseudosyringae
CGACCGTTAAAACCTTCCTCCTTGATGCGGTTGCGCACAGTCTGCTTCGAAATTGTAACGCCATGGTCTTCTTTGACCATGACGGCAAGCTTCTCGGCACTAAGTCGCCGGTTTTTCTTGGCCTCCCGGACGATCTGGCGATCTTCACGAACGCTAGTCTTCCAGGGACGCCCTGATCGAAGCTTCGAGTGCGTGTGACCGTTGCGCTTTGCGTTGGCTACTATCGTCTTGACGCTAGACACGTGCATTTTGAGTTGATCAGCAATTGCTTGGAAGGTCAAGCCTTCCTCGCGCTTCTCCACGCATAGGTCGCGCAATTGGTGCGAGTGTTCCGTCCTAAGACACAGCGGCGACTGTTAGCTGCTGTATCAAGCGTAGCAGTATCGACGGGGGGCGTACCTGGTCTTCCCCATGACGAAACCTCAAGTGAGTGGCGGTGGACGTTGACTTTTTGGGCACTAATTTTGGGTGCTGTGGGATATTTGGTCACATAGCTTCGCACCGAGTTGTCATTTCGCGAAACTGAAGACTGCATCTAATTCGTTGAAATTAGGGCTTTCTAGATATACCAGCTTTTCATTGGTCCAAACCAAAACCACAATTTTTTTCGAGGATTTGCGTCATTGGTCTGCTTGGACGTTCACTTTTTGTACCCACTGTACTATTACTATCAGGGTTAATTGTAAAATTGCTACTACTTTTGAAATTACTCGTATCCACTGCTGCTGCTCGAAGGCGCCACGCACACTCGACAATTTGCATCCTTCTCATCACAAGGCAAGCGGTTTCGTTCACGAAAACTGTCTCACTTTTCCGATGCCAAGTTGAAGCCATTTCTCGCTTCGTTTCAGCTCATTCCACGACTTTCTCTGCATTGGACAAGTCAGAGCAAGCGTATGCAACAAGACTCGACGGCGATCGGAGGAGCTGTGTGCCTATCTGAAGAAGGCCTGCCCGTGCTAACTCTCGCGCTTACCGTGTGCCGCGAATGCCTAGCCAAACGCAACATCAGGACCCTGCCCTACGTGGTTCGCCAAATTGACGCATTCCTTGACAATGCGTCTGGACCAGGTGCAGTGGCGTGGGTTTCGGTCAAGGAGTCTCAGTACATCTGCTCGAGTATATCGCTTCTCGTGACCCGACACGTATCTGGAAGGAAGCTCCTGCAGTGGTTATCTGACAAATATACGGACCGTTGCGAGGGGGGGACCAACGTCATGGATGCAGCGGCTCGGTATGGCCACCTCGGGGTGGTTCGATGGCTTCATGAGCATCGGGGAGAAGGCTGCAGCACCGATTCAATGGACTGGGCAATCTGCCGTGGCGATGTAGCGATGGCAACATGGCTCCAAGCTAATCGGACCGAAGGCTGCACGGACTTCGCCATGACCTACGCTGGCTTTGGGGGTCATCTGGAGGTTCTGCATTGGCTGAGTGAGAACCGGAGCGAGGGGCGCCCCCGGTTGGCTTTGAGAGCTGCTGCCCAAATGGACGCCTAGCCGTTGTGCAGTGGTTGTACGCACACACTAATGACAGGTACCACCGCCTTGCGCTGGAAGATGCCAAGAAGTTTGGGCGCTCGGATGTAGTGGAGTGGCTGCAGCAAGAAACAAGCAAATGGCATAACTTGCACGAGCTGCTGACTGACGGGATGGAATGGATATGGGAATCGCTAAAGCCCGCCGCTGTTGTCAAGATCGAGGGTGTGAAGCCTAGGCACGGAACAATTTAGTTTTCAAAGTAGTTCCTGTATTTTTTTGCGACAATTCAACTTTTGCTTCCCACATTTCGCCACAAGGCCCGAAACCTTGATTCAGAACGATGGGCACGGGGTAGTGAGCCACAACTAGTGACCGCTGTTGTAGCCGCTGCAAGAAGTCGTGTACAAGTCGTGCTTGAACGGAGCAAGGTGGACATGCACGATATTCGTACATCCAGCCAGGCGTGCTATGTATTCCATCTCGATGGCGTCGGTGGCAATGCTGATGTCTTTATCCGAGCTTTTTTAAAGCTTAAAAGTAGCCGAACGCTACCCACGACCGAAACTGCCCGCTGGGCAACCGACGCTATTATAGCTAGTGCTTTGTCATTTCTTAGCCCGTGGCAATGAGTGACGACCCGTACGACTTCGAGATCGCACTACCTGCAGCCCCTAGCAATGTCAGCAGATCGACCAAACAGCACCGTGATACGATCGATGACGATGGAGATGTTAGCGATGTCAGTGCCAATTTCAGCAACATGAGCGGTCTCAGCAGCGACAGCGACAATGACAGCGAGCGGGGTAGTGCCAACGAACTGCAACAGCGAACAGAATTAACCCTCAAGCGCCCAGCGAAGAGCACCACCAACTCAAGAACTACAGCCTTGTCGTCTGGGAGTGCGCTGGATAGAGCGAAAACCTTCCTGTCGAAGTATTCTAATGCAGCTGCGGGGGATCCCAACGGATCTAAGACACCGGCCAGGTGAGTTAGGCTTTGTTTGGCAAGATCTCGTTCGGCGTTATCTGAAAACCCTGTTTTGCACAGCTCTCGTAGTCGACGCATTAGCCTTGACTTGGATGACGATGACGATGACGACTTCTCCGTGGAATCTTCTGATGATGATAAAGGAGACACGACCAACAAGAAAACAGCCACCAGCAAAATTGCCGCCCGCAACGAACCTCCTCAGAGCTCTGAAAACCCTGCCGTTGCTCCAATGGCTGATGAAATGCAATACAATCGTGTGGGAGTCCTTCGATCTGACGAGGAAGATGAAAGCAATCAGAGTAGTGATCGCGTTCCTGCCTACAGCGTGACTCACAGAGAATCAGCGTCACCTTCGGCATTGGTGACTCTCGATGAGAGCAACAGCGACGAAAGTCACGCTGGGGATAGTATCGAATCGTTCCATAGCGGGTCGTCGGAGGAACGAACAGAAAATCGAGCTGTCGTTGCAACGCCAGCGGCACAAGCTGCTTACCAAGAGGAGAGTGCTGACGACTACAATGACTCCTTTCATGAAGAGAGTCTAAGCCAAATGAATGGCATAGACAGTCATCACCGAAACACTCCACCGAGTCTAGCCCGAGCAGCTTTTAACTCTGTGGAACCGCAGCAGTCAATTGCCTCTGAAAGCGGGGTCTACGAGGAAGAAGTTTTCGAAAAGGAGGATTTATCCGTTGCGTTTTCTGCTTCAGCAACGACGGCCCAACCAATTCGAAGCACCAACAAAAGCTTCGACTACTCGATGGATTTCTCGGACGATGAAGTTGAAGGGCAAGAGCATCTCCAATCAGAGGCACCCCCACCAGCAGTCAACGATCAGGTCCGACGAGATGCAACGCCAGGGAGAGCCAAGCCGAGGTCCCAATCGGGTCAGAGCGATAATGGGGAGCAAAGTGCTTTCCTCGACTCAGAGAGTTTTGCTAATCTTGCTGCCACGGTGACGCCAGCGGTGGAACAGCCTACGACTGCAGCCAGTGAAGTACCTGTGGCTCCAGCTGCACCAATACCAGCGCAAGTCTCAGATGACAACTCGCCCGAACACGAACATGCCATCTTGCTAAACGCTGGTTTCAGCAACACTTCAGACAAGGACGACCAACAAGCTCCGACACAGAAATTCGTTGGCACGCCTCCCATTACGGCAGCAGTACAAAATACATATTCCCTGACTGCTGGATCCGGTGGTGAAGCTATGCCAGCAGCACGACGACCACACGTAACAATTGTTAGAGCACTCGATCTCAACGAAGACAAGTGCGTGGAGATGAAGGACGCTAGCACACAATTTACCGGAAACCATGCAGCAATCCAAGCAGATCTAGTTCCCGATGGCATGCACAACTTGTTCATTCCAGCACCGTCGGCTCCCGCTGCGACGACCTTACGTACCTTTTGCCACGAAAACGAAGTGCTCCCGTGCGATGCCGAACCCGGTCCTTGCCGAAGCGAACAACACGCGCCCCCACCTCCTTCGATGTCGCCACAGCTTGGGTCCTCAATGTACAGTTTGGACGCGCTTAAGCTGCCAATGACGACTTCCACGTCCATATACAAGCAGCAGATACTTGCTCTGCAGGAACAAATTCTGCAGAAGAAGCGCGAAACGGAGCGGATTGTTCTCGACCGGATGGCATTCCAGTACTCCTCTCTACGAGGCACCGAGCGGGTAAGTCAACCTTAGACTATTGATCCAACTTGGATAGCGAGCCTAACTTTATTGTTTTGATGTTTGGACCCGTCCATACAGTTCATCGCAGCTCGACGAGCCCACAAGTTAGAGCTGTGGGAAGCTCTGATGCGGGTTGACCCAACACTCGACGAACGGAAAGCTCGTGAAGTGGCGTGTCTTGCCCAAGCTACGTCGACGTGAGAGTTGCAATCGTGATGTCCCTGAACATCCCTCGGGTAAAACGATTTCTGTTGATAGTTCAACATTTCCCAGGTATTCCAAGCAGATAAAGTAAGCAAAATGACACTTATCTTTCGCCAGTCCATGTTCCAGTCCATTGAGATGACTTCAAGCTCTGGCGATGGAACCTGTTCAAGGTTTAATGAACAGCACGGCAAATACAGATGCGGCCGCAGTGCAGTGCCTCACTGCCAGCACGAAAGTAGCATCACAGAGCTTTACGCAAAAAAAACGTCAATCAAGTCAAAACGGGTTAGAAAAAGCGTCCTCGAGGGGACTCGAACCCCCAATCCCCGCCTTCGGAGGGCGATGCCTTATCCATTAGGCCACGCGGACATGCTATAACACCATCGATCATACTTTAAAATTGAATGATATCTACTAACTAAAAGTAAGAAGCATGCTCGTGGCAGTCTGAAAGTGTACATGTGGTGCGTACCAGTACGGTACATGTAGCGTTTCCGGCGAGTGCGTCGTGTGCGATTATCCCAGTTCCTCTACCGTTGTACTACTAGTAGAGCTCAGCAAACTTTTATCATCGCAATGTACCTGTATTTTGCTTTGAGTTTCTGGAAACTGAATGGCCCCCCGAAGTGCCAACTCACACGTTTTTTAAGAGATAGATGCGTCGTCTGGACGGCTACTGACTGTGACGTGTTCATCGTTTGTACTATTTGGAGGGAACGCCTTGGATGCGTCGAAACTTTACTGTAGCGATTGTGCTTCTCGAAAACCAGAGAGAAGTTGAGATCCCCTGTATAGCCTGCAGCAATTACACCAAGCCACCCTCTTGTGTTCACTCAGTTGGTCGGTTTATTGGTTCATTAAGCTAACGAGGGAGCAGCGCGACGCGACCGCCACGCGACTACGAGCAAAAAAGGAATGTACAAGGCACGCCGGTGCAGCCCCGCCTCTACTTGCAGCCGCACCGCCGTCTCCCCCCAAAAGTATCTGCTAGCACTTGGCGTGTCTTACAGCGTCACGCCCGGCACGGACGCGCCCGGCATCGGGTACGACGGGTCGTACGACTGGCCCGGCTCGAAGGACTGGCCGACGGGGCTGGTCATCGCCTGTGGAGAGCGCGGGACACCTGCCACACGCATCGAGTGCTGTGACTGCTCCAGCTCCACCTGCTGCTGCAGCGTGAAGCGCGGCTCGGCCAGAATGGGCACAGAGTCGTTACGGTTGCGCGTCTGCGGTGGCGCGCCGGTCACCGAGTCGCTGCGCATCTTGGAAGCCGCGGGCGGAATGGCAGCGGGCGCCGCCGTCACCGCTGACTCCTTGCGCATGGCCATGACGACCTCCTTCTGGGCGCGCTCCTCCGCGGTGACGCCGCCCATCATGCCGCTGTTGCCGCCTGCGGCGTTCGCGTAGTTGTTCGTGTTGGAGCGCGGGGCCTCAAAGAAGATGTCGCTCTGGCGATCCAGGTCGTCCTGTTCGTCACGCTTGCGCGTGCGCACGTAGAAGGTGATGACGAGCAGCGCCAGCACCACCACCGCGGCCACAACAACCGGCACGACCCAGCCCGATGTCGACGAAGAGCTCGAGCTGCCGGTGGCGGCGCTCATCGAGCCGCCCGAGCTGCTGGGCGCCGACGTGCCGTATATCGACGTGGTCGAAGACGAGTCCAGCGCAGCAGACGTTGCGGTATCCGTCGAGCCGGACGTCGCAGCCGCCACGGTAGCTGTCGGCGCCTCGGTCGTAGCAGCGGGGGCCGCCGTAGTTGCCGCCGGCGCCGCAGTTGTAGCCTTCGGAGTGGCCGTTGTCGCTGTCGGAGTAGCAGTCGTGGCTGTAGGCGCCTCCGTCGTGGCAGTAGGCGTCTTGGTGGTCGTCGAGGGCGTCTTGGTGGTCGTCGAGGGCGTCTTAGTCGTGGTCGCAGGCGTGGCCGTCGTGGTTGCCGGCGCCGTGGTCGCTGTCGAGGTCGTTGAGGCGCCCGACGAGGAGTCCGTGGCGACCGAAGACGCGTCCGTCGTCGTCGTGCCGGGGGTGGTGGAGTTGTCGGTCTGAGCCGCGACGAGCGCCATGGCGCACAGCGCCAGCAGCAGCAGCGCGCAGAGTCTTCTGGCGCCCATACCTGTCTGTTGCCTTGTGTGTTGTCGCGAGCCTAGCGCTGCAGCGAGTTAGCTACCTGTGTCTGTTGTGTCTACCTTCCGACCTTTCCGGTAAGGAGAGGGGGCTGAGTAATACGGTACTCCGGGCGAGCGGAGTTAATGCTTGTGAGGCCGAGTGCTGGGGCCTTGGCCAGTGCGAATGTCCTGCGCCGCGCGGAATGAACGGAGGAGGGCGGTGGCCGAGAGAGTCGGTCAGGTAAAAGCCTGCGAGCCCGATTCCCCCCAAGAGAAAGCGCAACCCGACAACTCTGGCCGCCAGATGGCTCCGCCGATCGACGAAATGTTGGCACATGGAAAACGGTACAGGACTTTTGTATGCAATTTGCAGCGTCCGAAAGCCTAAAAGGCATTTCATGTTTCGCCACAGTGAGCGGGGGGATATGCAGTGCAGCCCCCGCGCAGGGCGTGCTCTGCGGCGGCTAAAGTTTCCGCTTCCGCTGAGGGTCCCACTTGGTACGGCAACAAGTGCTGCGGACTCCGTTTTCTTTCGAGTTCGGGAGCTCCACGCCGCATCGGATCGTCCACGCCGATCGCGCACGCCACCTATCAGTCGCCTGCACGTAGGGGAAGTCTACGGCACGGAGTTCAACGACCTCGTCTCGTAGGTATACGCGGAACGCGGACAGCCCAGCATTTGGAATCTAAGTACACTTTGGGATCAACTTGGATCCCAAAGTGAGGCAAATCCCTTTTCTGGCTTTTGTAACTTATGCAACGATGACAAGGAGCATGGCAGGGCTCAGTGGCGGCACACCTTGAAGGAGCGGTCAAGCACACCGAGGCTCTCAGCGAGAGCTGCGCTCGACCGGGTGAAACTAAGGAGGGCCATTTCCCAGGATTTGCCCTGAGGGCCATTTCACTAAGTTATTAATAGTACGATCGGGGCAGCCATTTTCCGACCAACGAAACCTAAGTCATTGGTCAGGAAGCTGTGTGAATGTTGCTGGTGGGGTGCTGCTGCGGTGTCGTTTTCGACAGTGAGGCTGTTGAGTTTGGTTAGGTCAATAGGTGGCCTTATCTGTGTCGGTATTGCTTTATAAGATAGCGCTCAAGTTACGGCAGCACCACTCCTAAAACAACAGCAAGACTACACCACCTACACCTTAGCAGAATATCCCAGCAAAGCAGCACTCCATTAGCCCAGCTACACGCCAGCGGCTCAGCAGCAGAACCACTACTCCACCCCATGCAGACCAGCCGCAGCCAGCAGCTATTTGACACTAAACCACTAGCACAGCGTCAATCGGATAGGCAAGTACTAAGTAAAAGACAAAACAGCCCAGCATCAGCATTCTTCGCCCCAGTGCTGTGTGAAGAGTCTTCACTGAAGACGATGCCGTGTTGAGGTGGCCACCATGGCGATATGGATATTTCGTATGGACCGATTGTACTAACTTAGTGAAAAGGCCCTCCGCCCTCCTTCGACGGTCGAGCCTCGACCCACGAAAGCTCGGCCAGCATGTGGCATGGTTGACTCAAAAGCTAATGGCCATGTGGCGGAGTGTCTGCCGCTCGTGCCCATTTTCGCAGGACATGTGCCTTGAACCCCTATTGAGCTGCGGCCCGGCCGACATGTAGCGATAGAAGCACCACTGCGTGCCGGACCAATTGCCGCGTACTATTACCTACTTCAGGACTTTACACGATCAGGACATAGATTAAGCCTTGAATGGAGCACCATCAAGCGAGTATTCTACAGTAATGGTCGTCTGCATAATTAATGCCCTGCTGAGGCAAAGTAACGACTCCAGCGCCTTTTCAGTGCGTACCTCGCGATGACATCTCGGCCCCCTACTGCCGGCACCCGAACCCGCGGCAAGCTTCCCGGCAATGGCCGCTCGGCAGCCCCTCGAGCTGCAGCAACCTTTTCCACAACAGCATCGAGAGGCTTCGTAGAATTTCACTCCTCCATGTCCCTGGAGAACGCGCCCACGCTGGCCGACTGTCTGGCAGTGTCGTCAGAAGCAAGACCTTCGTCCAACGCCACGTGTCAGCCCTCAGATGAAAAAGATGCAACGCTGAAAAGTGTCCTCGCTGATCGCCTTCACGTCTGGACCAAGGTGACTGAGGTGTGCTAATAACACGCTAATGTAGAGGCGCTTGCTTTTCGAAGAACTGAACGACTCCGGTTGATACAGGTGGTTGAGAAGTTAGGGCCAGCGCAGGCATACCAAGGAGACGTCCACGCCCTGCAGAAGCTGCTGCAGCTCCACCTCCTGTGCAATATCCTTTCCAATGTCTCGGGACTTGCTCACCTTGACAAAGCGTCCAGGTAGTTTCTGTAACCAGACTTACAACAGCGCGAGACGCATCTTCGCACTCTCCAGCTTACTCTGTTGCAGGAAGGACGGACTGTTCCCTGCGTTGAGACCGTGGCCCCCACTGAGACGTACGCGCCCTTATTTACTGCAATCCTTGCACACCTTGCACTAACTATTTTTCCAACTTACGAACAGCACCAACGAAGACGACAAAGATATTGACGCGCCCAACGCAAACCAAATCGAGTGGCAAGAAGAGCAAGATCGACATCTTGATATTGTTGACTATGAAGCCATCGACTTGATCGAGCTATCTGAACAATTCTTGTAGCTTGCCGCCCCTGCTGAGCGACGTATCAGAGCCCTGCGGGTGGATTAACTGCTGCAGTAGCTTAGATTGGCTCCCCATCCAAATCCTCTTCATCCATTGGAGTGCCGTCCAATTCCTCGCGATGGAGTGGCTCTCCATCTAGCTTGTCTCCAGCTGCGTCTCCGTCAAGTGGTTCTCCATCTAGAGCCTCAGCCATCAACTCACCATCAACATCATCGCTTTCTTTTACGACCGGTTCCCTGTCGATAGGGTCGCCATCTAAATCGTCATCAATGGGCTCGCCGTCCAAGTCATCGGCATCTTCATTTTCTTTGCCCACTTCCTTGGTTTCCTTTGCTGTCGCGTCGTTTGCATGAGTATTTGACGCGGTCGCGCATGTATTGCTGTCAGGCTGGACACTGGGATTTCTTATACCGGTAGCCACTGTTTGGCCCGGAGCAGTGGTTGCAGTTGGAGATGTAAACTCCTTCAGCCACTGTAGTCGAGCTACCAATTGTTGTGCGCCCCCAATTGCCATAATTCCTGACTGTCGGCATGTTTTCCGTAGCCGATCTAGATCGGTTTCTCCGATGCCGCCGAAATTTAGACTGCGTGTGACGATGTACTCGTCCTCTTCCACTTTTCGCAGGAATGTAGCATGGAGCCCTACGAGCACGGCTGGAGGAAACAGGCTCCAGCTTTCCCATGCTGCTAGAACGTCCATCACCTTTTCCTTCATCGCATTAGCAGACATGCGACCAATGATGTTTTTGTGTGCGATGCGAAGGGTATCCATAATTTCTGGTAGACAGTCTTGAAATGTCGTACGGAAAAGCGACGCATTCTTCACAGCGGCTGAGCTGTTGTGCAAAATGTCGGAAGCCACGTACAATAGCCCAACAAGCGTCATGCCAGACGACGTTGCACTCTTGAAAGACTCTACGAGGATGTTAACAAGATCCACCGCAGCTTCCGAATTGTCCAGGGCGAAACCCATAGTCTTCTTCACGGATTCTCGCTCGAGGGTCAGATTCTCTAGCAACTCCTTGAAATCACTGTAGTCCTCACTTGACAACCGATTTCGCTCTCGCCCTCTCTCCATGTCACGAGCTCGTGCAATTTGTTGTCCTGTCAGTAGTGTTTCATCCTTGTCCGCAGATACTTGTCCATATCCACTTCTCCCGTCAGCACGCATACCATCTCGGCTTCGATCATGACAGTTGTCGCCATGCCGCTGATTATCCCTACGAGAACGCGAATGCGAGCGCGAGTGACGACTACGCTTCCGTGGGCTTGAGTCATCCGACGACCATGAACGGCTTCGACTTCGATTGCGACGTCTACGACTGCGCCTGCGATTCCTTTGGCCACCGCGACCTCCGTCAGAGCTGCCTGAACTACTACTGGAACGATGACGACTTCCACTCCGGCTTCGTCGACGGGATCTTCTCGGACTTGCACCCGAGCTTCGCGATCTGCTCCGACTATAACTCCGACTTCTAGTACCATGGTTCCGCCGAGATGATAAGGTACTTCTATCGCGATGGCTAGACCGCCCAGAAGACCGCGAAGGCGAGCCCCGCTTCCAGCTCCCAGATAATCGTGGCGGCATCTTGGGCGGTTGCCATACAGGGCCTTCAAGTGTCATCCGGAAAGGCTTTTCACGCCATGAGCGTTCATCGTCCCCCATCGCGAACGAATAGACTCTCCACCGATAATACAGTGCTACAGCAGACTGGAGCTCGAACAGGAAGCTGTAATCCTTGTTGTTTGCTTCGCGCATCCGCACAGCATTCTCAAACTGAAGGCCATCCGATGCCACGTAATGAGCAAGATTGTCCACACGCTGCCTCACTTCTTTATCAGTGGGTGTTTCAATCGCAATAGTCTGCTTATCGGCGAAATCCGCATTGCCAGTAGATACAGCAGTCGTGGCAGTAACTGGTGGAGGAGTCACTGCCGACGGAAGAAGTAACCCAGGAGCGCGTGCCCGGGGTTGGATCTTAACAGCTTTGCCCCACCCAACAATCATTGGCTGGCCTTCCAACTGCAGGAATAAGATCAGCAACGCATTAGAAGATAGCTTTTGACACACCATACAATAACGCACGCACCTCCTTGTTGTCCAAATTGATGCGGGCATCATCAGCATCACGTCGTTCGTAGAAGCTGACAAACCCGCAGTTGCGCCTACGTGCACGCTCTTCCTCCGATCGAGGCCACATGATCTTCACGGAGTAGACTTCTCCATAGCGTCCAAATTCCGCCTGAACAAAGCATATATTAGCATCGTCCAACACCTCACCAATCCCGGCCGCCCAACAAAAGCAACGCACCTCCAGAACTTCCTCCGTGACTGTCGACGCCAAATTCCCTACATACAAGTTTGTCGTCTCCGGATCTCCATTGTCGAACGATCCTTTCGCCATGCCAACACCTTCCATCGAGACGGGTGCGGGGCCTCGCTCCTTCATCTCCTCCAGAAACTCGTCAATAGCTCGCCGTTTCTTCGGTTTCTGCAGTATCTGAACCTGCTCTCTGTGCTGTTTCTGCTCAACATCCTTCTGCTTAATCTCCTGCAGCATTTTGTCCATCTCCGACACCTTTTTCCCCGAAGAAGAAGAAAACGCCGTCGGCTCCTTGCCCTTGAGTCTGTACACATCTCCGCCCTGTCCTGCTGATTGGCTGCTGTAGTGTGCTGCTTGCGTGCCTCCTCTCACAAAGGCTTTGCCTTTGGTTTCGTCCTCGTTGTCGAAGGATGCCACGAACGTCGCGTAGATCCTGGCAGCTTCCTCGTCGGCCTGTCGCTTCTTGGCCTCACGGTCTTCTCGCTCCTGTATGCCCTCGCGTCGTCAGTCAATTAATCCACGAATTAGCAGGGCATTTAGCGCCGGCAAACCTTCTGGAACTTGGTCTTCTTTTGGTGGCCCAGCACGAAGCGCGCCAGCTTGTCGTCCGTGAGTGCCATCAGCGAGCTCGGCTGCATCTCCGTCTTCTCCATGCCCCACGGCAGCTGCGGCTGCGCAGGAGCCTGCGCGGACGGCGCCACGTCCTCCTCCGAGCGACTTGAGCGTCTCCGCCCCATTTTTTTTTTTTCAGATCGATTGATGGATGCGGAACTCACGTGCGGAGTGGACCACGTAGGTTAAGCTCGACAGACTGAAAGGCAAGCTCAACGTATATGATTCCGCCTTTATTCGATTGTTGCTTTATTGCTTGCGATCGCTCTGTGCTAGCGTTTTGGTGGCGTTATTCGCCCACTTTCTCCCGTCCAGAGCGCGCCGCACCGCGTCCAGAATATGGCGGCAGGACCACTGGCTGCGACTCGACGCCTAATCCTGGCGCGACTGCAGCTTCTTCGACGTGATGCCCTTGGGTGTGATGATGTGCACGACGGCACCCCAGCCGGAGAGCGCATCGCGGTTGCAGGCGGACAGCAGGCACTGCGAGAGTGTTTCGAACAGGTCCTCCTCCTCCATGTCGGGTTTGTACATGGACTCGCACATGCCGTAGAGCGCCTCCTCCATGGTGCCAGCCACCACAAAGTCCTTGGTCATCATCTCACAACCCAGGCAGTCCATGCTGGACAGGAAGGGCGTGTTGTCCTCTGTCAGGCCGGCGATCACGGGCTCCACGAACCACGGGCCGAACCTCTTCTCGTACATCATGCTGGACATCAGCGCACTCAGCGTCTTGGGCTTGATGTCGCGTTCCTCGTTCATCTTGTACATGTTAAGCTTGAACTTGAGCAGCTGCGACACGGACTGCACGTCAGAGGCAAGGCCCGCCAGGCCCAGGAACGCCTTGTCCGTCACGCGGAACACCTTCTGGAAGTCCATGGCCACCGTCTGCGCCTGCATGCCTAGTCTGGTATCGCTGTCGGGCACAATCAATAGCACGTTAGCCCTGGCATTGCATCGAGTGCTGCGGACGGAGAAGTATTGCCAGCGCAGGGATCGTAGCGTACCATGCGATACCGACGCAATCCTTTCCCGCCATGGCGATGATCGCCGCTCCGTTGTACGACAAGATGGACTGGTAAGGGCGGCAACAGCAGGCGCAGACGCAGGTAAGTCGGTCTACTAGTCACGTATAGCTCCAGAATGCTGCGGTGCGTCCTTTTTGACCATGCAGGGAGCCACGTACCATGGTGTCTTCGACAGCACTACAGCTTCCTTCAGTAAGATTTCTCTTTCTTTCCAAGGGGGGAAAGCGTAGATCTTAAAGGATGTTGCACGAACACTGGAGCAACATCCGTAAGGTTGCACCAGTGACGGCGTTTGCTTCAAATTGACACCCGGTAGTACCGAACTTCGAGCAGCCTTTGACCCTCGCGTAGGCCTCCTGCATTGGTTTTACATCTATCTGCAGATGTCCACGACGCTGTTCTGATGCCACGCTAGAGGTGCCAATCGATGCCAAGTTGGCATTGTCAACAACCCGTTAGCGGCTAGCTTCGCTGTCCAAATAGCAATTGACGCTGCAGTTGTCCTCCAGCTGTATGAGCTTGCGCTGTTGCAACAGTACGATCGCATCATACACGTACTGCTCCATGTCGGTGCGGAAATAAAAATACACACGCTTACTTGTCTGGCCCCTCTGCACCTTCCGGGTATGCTCATGCCAAAGCATCAGCGCTCGACAACAGCGCCCAGTCCACCTCCACGTTTACGGTGATCTTTCGCCTGGAACGCCTACATCGCCCAGCTGGAACTGTAGGCACTGCTTAAAGCAGTGCGAACTTCGATTGTCAATGCCTCACAACCCCACAATGCTCGACACGCAAACAGTCCACGAGCTGCGCGGGCTCTCCGTGCGTGCAGCATAGCACAGCATTTCTGGGTGGCACATCAAGCAGAGCTCCGTCCCGTCGGCACGAGTGAATGAACTCCAGCGTCAGTCTCAAAGGAGCGGAACGACCTGTAACTGGTTTCGTACGGTACTGTAATACTATGCGTCCAATTTCTACGCATTTACGGGAACTCCCGTCTCGCATCAAGCGTCGACGACACCGCCGCCGCAGCAGCTCCGCGTCCGACGCGAATCCCCCCGCGCTGCTCGCCTCGTCCGACTCGGAGTCGCCCTTGCCTCGACGCCTGCTGCCCGCCCCGTCGCTCGATCTCCTGGCTCCACGACGCCTGCGACATCGCCGTCCGCGCAGCCTCAGTGCCACTTCCGTGAGCTCCGTCGGCTTCGTTCGCTCCTTCGGATCCAGCTCCGCCATGGCGACGACAATGGTCCCTGCGCCGCCCTACATGCTGGGCGAGCGCCCCACTCCAGCGCACGGTGGGTCTGGCGCGCCCTCTTTTCGACAGGTGCCGTTTGTACGCGCCAGCGAGCGTGTGGAGAGCGGTGTCAAGGTACGCAAGCAGCTTCGCAAGTATCTCAAGGCGGCGTCGGCCACACAGCACATGGTGGCGCAGACGCACTTGAGCGACGCTTGTCTGTCGGCTCTGCAGCCACAGGAGGTGGCGCAGTCATGCTTCCAGGATTTCTTCACGCAGATGCGAACGTACAACCAGGTGCTGGGTACGAAGCACTTGGCGGCTAGCAAGGCCTACATGGACATGACGAAGCCTCTCGAGAACTCGGGCAAGTCAAAACGATGGGCGCGAGATGTGTACAATTTGGTGCAGCGCTGTGTGACCGAAGTGCAGGTGGCCGAAAAAAAGATGGACAAGGCAAGACTGCGCGTCGCTCGTGCGGCAGACGAGCTTGCACACTGGAAGACAGTGCTAGCTGCCAATGAAGCTACGTATCAAGTACAACCTAACAACCCGGAGGTGAAGCGTGCCTTTCAAACTGCACAGTACCGTTTCTCCAGTGCTTTTGGTGAGGATGAAGCTGCTGGCGCTGAATACGATGACGCGAGGACAATGTTGATAAGTGCAATTGCAAGACGGGATGAAGTCGTGGAAGAAGCTTCAGAGCTCTCGCAGAGTGTGGAAGAGGATCGCCTGGATACGCTATTGATTGTTATCGGACAATTTGTGGAGACCAAAGTGGCAATTTTACAAGCGGAAATCGAGGCTATGTCGGATCTGCAGCGAACACTCAAGGCTATGGACCGTGAGTCGGTTGTACAGCAGTATATTGTGGATAGTATGGCACCAGAACTTACACATCGACATGCCAAGGCGTTAAGTTTGATGGAATGGCATCGTGTGTCATGGCGCTACGAGCAGCAATCTCGGCAATCAATTGAACCGGAAAGCTATCTAGCAGTTTCATCTGCGGAAGATGCTGCCAAGCTGAAGGCTTCGGGGGTGTCCGAAAAGGACGTCGAGGTTATCAAAGACTTTGTGTCGAGTTGCTTCGTAGAGCCCGAGGCAGACCTTCTTCCTTCAGCTGCGTTTATCTCGTCAGGAATTTTATCCAAACACCGCGGCAAGTTCACAGATGCCTCCTCTTCTCAGTCAATGTATCGCCTAGCCATTGTCCGCCGAATCGTACTGGATTGCCTCACACATCAACGAACCCACGATCGCGAACTTACTCGTGAGGGGTTTTCAAGACTCGCGTCTGCATTACGTTTGCTGCTAGATTCATGCCTTGCTCAGCATGACACGCGTTCCACGAAGCATCTGATGAACATGCTGCAGACTTTTTACCGGAAGACCAGCAAGGACGGGCAAGAATATCTTCATGTAGCCATGAAAGACCATGCAGCTTGGCGGATAGGTGCATTCTGGGGGGATGCCTTGTTGGAGAGCGTAGCAGAGGAACTCAGCAAGACGTCGATGGATACGCCGTGGTATTTTTTGTCTGACCCCGAACGAGCTCAAAAGGTGTTGGAGGTGCATAATGTCGTGTATGGGCAAGCCTCAGCCTATCTGTATCACCTTTCTAGCTTTGGATTTACTCGGCGGCAGCTTCTTCAATATGTTCGCAATGTGTGCTTTGCATACGAACTGGGTGAGGAGCAGCGCATTAGCTTGCTCTCATCAGTTCAGGGTATGACGTTGGAGCGGTCGCAAGAGGATGAATATGAGGAGAAGCGAGAAGAACCTATGGGGCTGGAGGATGGCGATTGGCAACGTCCTTCCGACCGTGACAGTGAGCTGTCCGAGCGCGGCAGCAGCCGGGTTCCTGCTGCACGAACTGCAGATGTGCAGTTCACGTCGTTCACCCTACCAGACTGGTCGTCGTTCTCGAGTGGCGGTGGTGTGAGCGGAGCTGGAACGGATGTCAGCATGTCGAAGTTTGGTCGTGGACGTGGGGAGTCGAGTGCATCCAACGCTACAACTGTGATTGAGGGCTCGACCACGGCTTCTTACGCCGGCAGTGTGCGAGACCTCGAGGAAATGAAGATCATTGCGTCCACCGTGGTCGGTGAAAATGGCGACGAATCGTGGGAAAACCTGTTCGGCGCATCGGCCGCGTCTGGCGCCTCTCCAGGGGACGAGACAATGCCTTCAATATTGGGTATTGACGACGATTCGTCTGAGTCCGGTGACAAGCACAAGGATAAGTTGATGAAGCGTCGCAAGAACTCGCGCAAGTTTAACGACCAATTACGGCTGGCACGTAGCATTCCTCTGAGTCTCCGAATCCACGAGGAGGAACCGACCGCGGCAGCATCTACTGCGATACCTGCAGTATCGGCAAAGTCTGAGCACAAACAGCCACCACTACCACCTGGACCCCCGCCACCGTCGTCCGTACCAATTCTGCTGCGACCTCGTTCAACAGACAACGTCTTCGTTGCTGCAAGTGAGGAGGCCGGTGACCTGCCGCCCACACACAGAAGTGCGTATCACACGTCTCATGGCATCGCTACGGATGAAAACGGAAGCGCGAAGGCGGAAAGGAGGAGACACAGGAAACTACACAAAGCGCGATCCGCTGCCAGCATTGACACATCCGTGCTTCGAGCCGAGACTGAGCAGGTATTCAACAGCAGTCGCTCTGCTGCCAGTCCTGCAGCCGGCATGAACCAGATCAAGACCATCGCAGCTCGGATGAAGCAGAGACGCAAGGAGAATTCCAGTGGCAATATCGACTTCGTAGCGCTAACTCGTACCCAGAGTGACGCAACAGGGTCTGCGTCTCCGTCTCCTGATGCACCACAGGAGCCACCCACACCAGAGAAGAAAAAGGTAACGACGACATTATCTGGCGTAGCAGCTCTCCGCGCTCGCTTCGAAAACAGATGAAGCGGTCAATACCAAAATGTGAGTGAGTACCGCAAGCAGGTAGAGTAAATCCCCACGACCACCCACCCCGTAGACAAACAGACACATGCATGTACTTTTTGAGTCGTGGAGAGCAAGTGAAGAGCGATTAGTGACTGGACTGCCATCTAGAAGAGTTTTCCCGTCCCTGTTCCCTCATCTCTAGAATCGGCCGCCAGCCTTGGGGGTCTTGCCCTGGTACTTGTCCGGCAGCTCAAAGCTGGATTTGGCGTCACCCGAGTGCACGAAGAGGCGGCCGCACACGGGCATGATGTCCCACTCGAGGCTGAGCGTCACGTTGGCGCCACGCAGCTCGTCGTGTTGGTCGGCCAGGAAGTACTTGACGCCCTCGTCCTGAAACTGCAACTGGCTGGCGACCTCCTTGGTCTGCACGATCCTGTCCCAGATCACCACCTGGTTGCGCGCGTTGCTGGCGCTCTCGAACTCGGCCATCACGTACACGAAGAGCTGCTTGACGTTCCAGTTGAACACGGAGCTCAGGTCTGGCAGCAGATTGCATGTGTTAGCGGCCGTTGCGCTTCGGAGAGCAATACACACTACAGCCAACGAACGCACCGGCGTCCAAGTCGAAGGAGAGCGTGGCGCGGTCCGCCTTGTCGCGGTAGTTGCGCAGCGAGTGCAGCTTGGTCATCTCCAGGCGCCGCACGACCGGCGCCGGCTCGTGGAGGAACGTGCTGATGGCCGTGAGAGTGCACATGATGGCCAGCGCCACCAGCGACGTGAAGAACACGGCGTTCGCGCGCGTCCAGACCGAGTACATGTTGCCACGCGGAGGATGTTCGACTTGTGTCGATTTTTTTTTTAACGTACGGCGCCGTTTATTGGCTAAAATTTAGCCCTATGACGGTTTTGCAAAGAATGTTGCAGGCTGGCACATCGTATTGTTACAGACATCTCCTTGATGCACGCACTGACACTCGGCTACATTCTCTCGAGTCTAAGCTCCGGCTTAGCCGTCGTAATAACTCAACTTTGTTTACACTGCTGAGGTGGGATTGGTGGTCGTGAGCATCACGCCAGGAGGTGGCTGCCGGTCGACGCCAGCGTTTACAAGCTCGGCAACCACGAGCTGTGCCGTACGCAGGCAGCGCAAGTGCATGAGCGAGTTGGTCGCGACCAGGAGTCCAATGAACAGCCCGACGCTGTTGGAGTAGTAGTATGTGGACTCCGTGTACTCATCGTCGGCGCTGCTGCTGCTGCCGCCGTTGTCCGAGTAGGTGAACATGTTCCCCGAAAAGACCAGCGTCACGATGAGCATCCACATGTTGAGGATCAGCATGACGTAGTTGGCCCAAATGTACCAGCGCAGCCACTTGAAGCGCATTGTGTCGACAGGCGGCCGCGAACCGTAGTAACCCATAAACGCCGTGAGCAGGCCCAACGTGCCTAGAATGAACGGCTGCAGGAACAGGAAGGTCGCCACGTAGTACGCCATCAGGCAGCCTGCCATCCACCGGCACTTTGGCAGGAACGCAAAGCGCACGTTGTCAGCCTCAGCGTCCCCCGAGGGTCCGACCGGGGCCATCGTCATGATCGTCACGTACGGGTGGCTCGGGTTTGCGCTGTTAAGCCCGCTCTGGTAGGTGCCTTGGGGGGCATTCGGGTTCACGGGGATGTTGCTGCCTGCGGACAGGTGCGACTGGATATGGCTGATGTTGCCCAGCGGCTGCGCCATGGCGATGGGCGGCAGCGTCGACGCCATCTTCATCGTCGCGTTGGGTGTCGGCTGCGCTGCGGTGTAGGGAGCGTTCGAGGACTGCACGTCTTCCTGAGTGTTGGCGGGGGCCGTCGTCGTCGTTGCTGGAGTTGGAGCCGGAGCTAGGGACAGGCCCTGGCTCGATATGCCTGCGGGGGTCATCGTGTTCTCTACTCCGTCGTTAGTCTATGCCGGAGTCGACGTCTGGAGACGAATGACGATAACTGGGGGGAATTCCTCGACAACGTCGGAAGAGCAAATGCGTGAGACTCGAAAAAAGGTAAGTATTCAGACCAGAATCCGGATATCCACGAAGGGGTATTGCCCAATGAATGAGCATATTCAGTCTTGACTTTCATCCAATAATAAGAGTCGGTGCTAATGAATTCATTGACAGTTGACGCGATGACATCCATGGCTCGGCGCCACGCCGCCCACGCGCTGGGCAGCCGCCACTTCTCGCTCGCAGCACCCGGCCAGCCTCCGTACCGCGTGCTGTTCTTCGGCACCGACGACGTGTCGCTCGCCACGCTCAAGTCGCTGCACGCCAACAGGTGCGCGCATCTTGTGGATCGTGTGGCTCTCGTGCTCGTATTCAGTTTGCTTGTGCATGTGCTCGTGTGTGGGCGCATTGCAGCAATGCAGAGCAGGACGACGACCGCCTCGTCGAGCACATCGAGGTCGTGTGTCCGTCTGACCGCCCCATGAACGGCCGCAAGAAGGACGAGCCGGTGCCCGTCAAGAAGTTCGCGCAGCGCTGCGGCCTGAAGGTGTTCGACACGCCGTCGCACCTCAAGTCGCTCAAGACCTGGCACTTGCCCGTGACGGACACCTTTGACGTGGGCGTGGTTGTGTCCTTCGGCTACTTCCTGGTGCGTTGCTATCAGCAGCGACATTCGGGCTCAGCTACTAACGCTCGATGCTGGTGTTGACTTTTTGCAGCACCCGCACATGTTGAAGAATCTGCATTATGGCGCAATTAACATGCATCCGTCGCTGTTGCCAAAGGTACACAGAGTTCTGTGTAGGCTGGTGCATTGAGGCTGGTGCATTGAAGGTTAAGCTGTGATCGATGTAGCAAAGCTCACGATGCTGTTTGATGGTTGCAGTACCGCGGACCTGCGCCGATCCACCATGCCCTGTTGAACGGTGACTCGACAACAGGAGTGTCGGTGATCGAGATCGACCCGAATGCTTTCGATGTTGGGCGTATTTTGCTTCAAAAGCCCTACGATATCAAGGCCGGTATCCAGTGCCAGGAGTACGATTTAGCGATTTGAAACCTTTTAACTTCGAGGTTGATGAATTAACCCCCGTGTGACTTATTGTGTAGCCTGGCGAAAGAACTCGCAGCGTTCGGTGCGGATTGCATCGTGGAGACACTGGCTAATTTGCCTGCACGCAAGAAGACAGCAGTTGTGCAGGACGACGCCGTCGCGTGTAAGGCTCCCAAACTGACGTTCAAGGATGGTGTTATCTCCCTCGACGAATCTGCTAATGATATCTTCCACGTAAGGACTGAAGTATTAGACACAAGTTTCTTTGGTAGACTCACTGACTTTTAATGTGGCCCGTTATTCTTTTATGGTGAAACAGCGGTGGCAGGCTCTGAGCAACTCGGTAGGAGTGAGCGTCCAGTTTAGAGAAAAGGTGGTGAAGTTGATCGAGGTTCGGCTCCCGACAGCTGAGGAGCTAGAGTCTGGTGCGTTTTGACATTTGAGCTGATGACCAAACACAGAAGGGTATGCTGACAGAACGTGCCTTGATGTGTTACCTTCTACTTGACTTTTCCTTGCAGTTGAAGCTGACGAAGCTCGCAACGGACCAGCAGACGTCGGGGTCTTCTTCTTCGAGAAGAAACGTCAGGCGCTCTGGCTGCGATGTGCCAACGATTCGTGGTTGCTGCTTACAAAGCTGCAGCAATCAGACCGCAAGATTGGAGCTGCCCTTGACTTCTGCAACGGATACCGGCTGAAGAATATGCAGAGGGAGCGGTTCGAAAAGGTGACTACCGGACCTGTCAACAGCAAGCTATAGGTGCAGTGGGATTGGCTGGCCTGCCTCTAGATAAGAACGCTTACCGCACACATGATCCAACAAAGCCCTGTAAAACTGTCCAACAGAGATTGCTCTGATGCAGGTTGCTGTCTCAAGAAAAACGTCCTCGGGATTTGCATTGGAGCAGCAATTCGGTCGTTATCAGCAGGTACAGTAGCTTCACGAACATCCATTAGAGCTGGGAGAGCTCCCTCCATCACGCGTGGCGATAACACGTCGCCTCCGCGACTCAGCAGCGCAAGACACCGTGAACACAACCACTCAGTAGTAGTACTGTCAACGCTGTATTAATTAGTCTCTACGCATTCTAATATTTTTAAAAATATTAAAAACTGTTGTACCACACAAGGTGTACATAACATTTTATTTGGCATTTATAAAAATTACGCCAGCGTTTGTGTCCAGGTTTCTGCAACAGGTTTTCAACAGGTATAACGGACAGGTATTTCCCAGGTAGAAGTTTCAAGTATTTTATGGTGTATTTTTTTTTCGCCAACGCTTTTAGCCACTCGTGGGGAGGCAAAGCGTGCCACGCGGCAGTTGACTAGAGTGGGCGATCTGGAGCGTGGCGCTGACGAAGGAGGGAGCCTCCGCTATGGCTCGTACGCATGACACCCACAAGATCAAGGCGCGGATGGCCGAAGAGGCTCGCAGGGAGGAGGATCGCAGGAGAGAGGCGCGCAACGCGGCACACATAGCAGACGTGGCTAGTGCCCGGACGAGGTCGGAGAGGGCTGAAGCCATGAACCGTGCTCGTGAGTTCCGACGTCACGCAGTGAGTGCTGGTGAAGAAGAAGGCTCAGACGGAGAAGTCATCGTAGAAGCTGTGGAGGAAGGCGTCCAGGAAGAGGAGATCATTGACGAAGTGGAGGAGGACACTGATGAAGTTCGGGAAGGCGCTGACGAGGCGCAGGAAGGCGCTGATGAAGCTCAGGAAGAAGATGGGGAAGAGGGCGACGACGTTAGTTCTGGAAGTGGTGTGAAGCAGAAGCAACGCCGCAAGGAGAGAAGCGGTCCGTGGATGAACTTGACGACGATGAATTGGTTCACGTGCCCCCTTTCATAGCTGACCACGAGTCGTGGGCTATCTTCGAGCAGAACATAAAGGAGTACATGGCGCAGACAAGGCAGTTACTGGTTGTCAAAGAGGTGATTAATGTTGCCCGACGAAACAGTGCGCTTAAGAGTCAAGTCAAGTATCAAGGAGTTTCTGAGGACGAGATTCCTTTCGTGCCTGAAATGATGGAGCCTTTCCAGCGAAAGTATATCTGCACGCACGGCTGGCCGCAATGCGAGCGTTCGACAGGCAAGCGCACCTCGTACAGCCTTCGACGAACGGCGTGCCCATTCCAGATGTTGGCGCAATTGGTGCAGAAGGCGAATGGTTCGTGGAGTATTAGGGTGAAGCGTGAAGTATACTGTCCCAACCACCAGGTATCCTCCATGATCTACAGTAATTATCCAGGTATTCGCCAGGTCCCGCCGGAATCTCCCCTCATGCCTGGGATCGAGCTATTGGTGGAAGCGCAAGCGGCACCCACGAGAATTTACGACTACATTCGCGAAAACTCGGATCACCGGGAGACCTTGACGGACGTCCGCAAATTGATCTCGCGCTTGCGCACCTCAGGTCAGTCTTGCCGTCCATAGTGTCGCTGTCATTGCGTACTGATGGTCGAGTGCTAATGCTGCGTGCCTTGCGTATTTTGTAGGAGTCCAGCTATCCGACGACGATGCCGTGGCTGAAGCTATAGTCAACATCATCTTGGAGTCGTCGAAAAATGTGTCTACTGTCAACCAGAGTGCCCGTGGTGACACAGGCATGATTTCGTTCACCACACCTCACATGCGATCTATGCTGGACAATTTCCCGGAGGTTATACAGATGGACTGTACGCACAAGACGAACAAGTGAGTTGCAGTTAGCTATTTGGGGGCTACATGTTCCATGTATCGTGCAGGTTTTTCCAGGTATGTTAGGTATTGACCATGCTTGCATGAATAGATACAACTACCAGCTGATATCGATGGTCGCAATGGACCAGTTCGGGCACGGCCAGCCCGTGCAGTACTCGCTCCTTGAGACGACTACGGACTGGAATATGGCGAAGACCTTAGATCATTTCAAGCGAGCCAATGATAATTGGCGGTTCGTGCAAATTGTCATTGTTGACAAGGATATGCGTGAAGTGGAGGTCATTCGCCAGAAGTTGCCGGAGGCACGCGTACTTCTTTGCCACTTTTATGTAATCAAGTGGCTGCATGAACAGATGAGGAAGTCGAGCAAGTGTGGCGCATACCCAGCTGACTTGCTGACTCAAATGAAGCATACTGTCACTAACATGACGTACGCCAGAACGGAGGCAAACTATGATATGCATCGTGCCGAGTTCGAGAGTCTGTCGTGCCGGGAAGGTCGGACCGAACTGTGGGAGTACTCCAAGAAGAACTGGGATGCTTGTCGCGAGATGTGGGTGATGACATATCGCGTTGACTTGCCGCACTTTAACAACCATACCAATAACCGCGTCGAGAGCCTTTTCAGCAAGGTCAAGCAGCACGGGAAGGGCCATCTCACGATGCGAGAGAGTTTCGAAGCGCTGTTGGCTTTGCAGTGGCGGAAGGAGGAAGAGTACTATGCGAAAGCGGAGATGCCCGGGGCTTTGCACGACACTGGTTACTCCGAGGAAATGAATGTCGTGCTTGGAATGACAACGAGGTGGGTTGCCGCCGCAATCAAGACGCAGTACGATATTGCGGTCGACACTGAAACTGCGAAGAACTACGCGTTTGTCGACAATGGCGACACGGTCACGGTCCGCATGGAAGAGCACGAGTATATGCTCCAGAAGGATGGGTGGGGGTGCGACTGTGAACTTGCTCGAACGATGAGGTTATCTTGTCGACATGCCATGGTGTACAAGAAAACCACCGGTAGCCCGTTCCTCATTCCCTTTGCAGCCATTCAGTCCAGGTATGTCCAGGTATTGGCCAGGTATTGGCCAAGTAGTATGTTTTCTGCGGGTATCTAACAGGTATTGCTTGTGTGTTTGTGTTCTGGTAGATGGTTCGGGCAGAGTCGCTTAATGACGGATGGCCTCGCAGAAGTGGCGAATCCATTCATAGCTAAAATCTACAAAAAGGATGCAGCTGTGTACTTCGGAACCATGACCGAACGCGAAAAGTACAGAAGGGCGAGTATTGTATTCCGACCTTGGCGTAAGTTGTGCCACCACTGGTCGAATTGCTCCATCGCGCTCTCGAAAGCGTCGTCAGCAAAGTGTGCCAGCTCTCCGCTGATACGTCCAAACGCTTGCTTGCTTGTGCATGCAGAGATGAGGCACGATTGTGAGCCTCTCAATCCCGATGATGAGTCCGGTGGTGCAAGTGGCGGTGCCGGCGGTGGTAATCATCTGTCCAGCAGCACTGGTGAAAATGCAGAACATAAGCCCGGATCTGGTGATGAGTCAGACAACGAGCCCCCCACACAGCCAGCGCAGAATACCAGTAATCAGGCGGATCTCAGCACTGCCACAGGCAGCACCAGAACAGATCCGTCTCAATGGATCTGCCCCGAAGGTTGGCCGCCCCAGACTTAACCGTGCTGAGCAACGCGCGAAGGCAAATGCCGACCTCAAAGAATACAACCAAGGCATGAACCTGCGGGTAGTGCTGCGAGACAGAGATGTCTGTGATGTGGTCGCTACTCTAAAAGCGACTCGGCCTAAAATGCGCGAGGTGGGATCGTTCCTTGCAACCTTTCAGATCGTTGGCAAGGCGGTTGGTAAGGCGCTTACGTGGCGCATTGACGACGATTACGAGCCTGACCGGGTTCGGTACCGGCTTCCCGAACCGACAATCGATCGTAGCTTCGTGAGCGATCCAATGGAAAAGAGGAGGAAATTGTGCTAGACACTGATGGAGAAATGGTCGGTGAGTCTGATGGGTTAGTGGTGGCAATTGAAAAGATTGGTCAGTTCACCCGAGAGCAGTTGGAGGCCATGAAATGGCTGTGGAACCTGCAATCCACGTGCCGAAAAGGTGTTTTGTGCTGCTCATGGCTTATGAGTGATGTAAAAGGTCTCGTGGAAGAGCATGTAGCCCCGGGTGTGTTGCTGGACNNNNTGGCTGTGGAACCTGCAATCCACGTGCCGAAAAGGTGTTTTGTGCTGCTCATGGCTTATGAGTGATGTAAAAGGTCTCGTGGAAGAGCATGTAGCCCCGGGTGTGTTGCTGGACGAGCTGTTGAACTGCTGGCCATACGCTCTACTGCCTGGGTTTGGTTTCGACCTTACCTACTCCGACATCTTCTGCTTTCGATCTTCAACATGGCTAAATGACGATGCGATGCGCGCCTTTTCGGTGTTCCTGAGGCGGTACAAGAACAACACGACGGTAATGATACCGTCTCCAAAGAAAACGCCAAAAACGCCAAAGACAAAGAAAAAGGAGTCCCTGATCGCTGATACTACGCTCGAGCAGATTCGTGTCGGCCTTTCCTCGAGCCCGTTCGTGCTGTTGCCGATCAATTTTGACGGAGTCCACTGGAGTTGCCTGGCGGTCGACCGAGATTCGAAGCAAGTGTTATTGTACG
>JAGDFM010000513.1:0-25345 GCA_019155715.1 Phytophthora pseudosyringae
CTCTACTGACAGTGACGGATTTGGTTAGGGAGAGCACGCTGAAGGCAAAGCGGCAGCGAACTATGCCCGACTTCTTTATGTGCACCACATAATTTTCTTAACTGAGTCCATTTTATATGAATCACTGTTTTAGATGGCCACCAACAGGGTCTCATATAAACAGGTTTGACTGTAGTAAGCTGTCAGTAGTAGCTATTTGTTACTACTACTACCGGTATTAGGTAATATCAATATTCAAATATCCGTATTTTGCGGTAGTAGTCTAAATATTAGGAGTGAATCCAACAGCTCACGAGATAGTAGCTATTATAATATAATATTTACACCGTGTACTTTAGATACATTCCTGTTAGTATTGCATACAAACTCTAAGAGAAGGCATTGGTGAGGATTCTGATCGAGTAGTAGTAATACTCATTCATATCGATATAATAGTATAATAGTAGGAGTAGATATCATGGACAGGATTCGTAGTAGTGAGAATTTCCCATTAGTAGTGATAATGATACTACTATCCAAAACAGAAAACGGAGATTGGCATTATTTCTACTATATGGGTTTGGTCAGTAGCATTATCACTATTAGTATCACTACTAATATCACTACTAACGCATCTACAGTCGATTTTTTTTCTTGCTCTCGTCCATGCGCTGAATTTCAAGACGGTTGTGGCGCATAATGAGTTGCCGTTATGCTCGCTCATTGTCTGCTTTTGTGCGCAGTGAACTCATAACGAATGAACCTGTCGAAAATACTCGCTCCTGAAATGCCGTTGAACAGCCTCGTCCCAACCAGACGCGTGCAAGCTTCACGATCGACTGAAACTTTGTTTGGCCAACCTCCGCAAACCAACGACACACGTCGATATGCTGACAAAGCTGCTCAATGTTCCATACGCGTACGTTGCGTTTGCTGCGCATGCTCAGCTTGGCAAGTATCTTTTCAAGCTCGTTCTCGTTCCGCGACTGGTGTTTGGCGACTTCATTCCACTCCACTCTATACGCCAGCCACTCATCCAGCACTGCATCTGCTTTTGCGTGCAGAGTATCTTCAGCAGGACTATTCTCTACAGGGAGCGAGATCTCTTCGCCGCACAATAAATCTAGATCGTTGTCCGAGGTATTACTGCATTCTCCGCGCGGTGAGCTTGACTCAGAAGCTGCTGCGTCGTCATTGTGCTCGGTGTTTGCGAAAATAGCCTTATAGATATCGCGATATTCAATCCGCAGCAGATCCTTTGTTCGATCTATAATTATATCGGTGGCTGCATCAGGGACACGCACAAAGTTCTTCGCAGTTGTTTTCGTACGTGGATCCAGAAGTAATGCCATCCCCATCGGTACATCTGGCTTTGGGAGACGCCCTGCAATCTGGTGCAGAATACGCTTGATGTAGCGCTGAGCCAATGTAGACAGATCCGGCAGCTTCAACACGATGCGCTCAAAGTTTTTCTTGTTAGTGTCCCCGTTACGAGGCCCCGTCAGAGTATACGATGAAAATTTGTCCGTATTCCTGCGTGCAGAGGCAACACGTAACAGCACACACATCGTTGAAGATATCATGGTCGCCGATTGAATTCAGCTAGCGCTAATTCTGCTACGCGCCGCATGATTGCCTTCATCTGCACGACTAAAGTCCACTCATCATCGGTGATACAATCGAATACATCTTTTCCGTTCTTCGTAACATTTGCATTATGAAAGAACGCCTTAGATGCTGGATAGTTGATAATAGATCGCTGAAACAACTTTACTGTAGACGCCACTCGAACATCGACGTCAATCAAAGCTGCGAGCTGTGGCAACTTCAGAAAACTCTGGACTTTAGCGAGGCGAGAGATACATTCCGGAGACCTGCTCGAAGCGAAGAAATTATTCGGAGCTCGCAATTTTCGGATAACTACACCGCCTTCCGGGAACGCTCCACCTTTGGTTACAACAATCTTCTTCTTGATGTATGATTGTGTCTTCGGGTCCTTGACTGGAGCCCCGAGACGATGTATCATTTGCCACACGAGATCCGTTGCATTTTGCTGAGGCGCATGAGTGATGTCGGCCGGAGTCGCGTGTGTAGTTTCCTCCTTCTGCTCTTCCAGATCATCTTGCGCGAGATCAATTACCGTAGACTGACTTGACAACGATACGCCCGAGTGACTGCTTGGGGTGAACTCCTGAGAGCCACCATCAGGATAGAAGAACTTGGATACACAATCGCGGCTACAAAACCTGCGTGTTAACATATTAGGATAAGTACGACGGGTGCAATGCAAGTTGTCCATAGCCGTATCACCTCTTAGACAACTCAGNCTTGACAACGATACGCCCGAGCGACTGCTTGGGGTGAACTCCTGAGAGTCACCATCAGGATAGAAGAACTTGGATACACAATCGCGGCTACAAAACCTGCGTGTTAACATATTAGGATAAGTACGACGGGTGCAATGCAAGTTGTCCATAGCCGTATCACCTCTTAGACAACTCAGCATTCGTGCACAGCTCGTTCCTACACAAGTGATGCACCAAACGCCCGCACACACTGTAAGGGGAAGCCTCCGGCACGTCGTCCCAGCTACAGCCAACCTTCGCACACTTCATGGGCCTGGCTCTGAAGTGAATAGTCGAGAAATGAGCGAACCCGATCGAAGTGATGACGAGGGGGGGGGACTCGGAAGCCACCCATTCGCGTGCCTTCTAAAGATCTCACGTGGGTTGATGTTTTGCAAACTAGTAGTGATAATAGCACTACTAACGCGAGAACTATAGTAGTAGTAGTAGTAGTAGTGATATTATCACTACTAACGCTACTACTTTGAGGACTACTACCAATCCCTGATTACAAGCTCCGGTTGAGTGTCTTGTTTCAAGACTCCTGTAGGCAAAGCTGCGATGTTCGTTTCTACCGGCACTGCTTGGTTGAAGTCGTCGTGGTTGAAGACAACGCTGCACAGCGTCCTGGCACATTCATGAGGTACGGTAGTGGATACGGAGGTCTCGTTTCTCGACGCCTGCTACGGCCGCGTCGTGCGCTCAGTAATATATGTAGGAGGAAACTGCTACTAGTACGTGCAGTTCCAGCTCACGTTGAACTCGCCCGTGACCAACTTTGCCGTTCTGTACAGAAATCCTGCTTCTAAAAACCTGCCGACCTGTTCAATTCTTCGGAGAGCCTGCGCCATCGATCCTAAAGTCTGTACGAACAAGCACGAGCGAGTTCAAAGCTGCTGGTTGTCGAAAAGAAACCATCGAAAGTGGCGTTCATGTATAGCTAAGGAGCAGTGTCCTAGTCTCCAACAGAAACCCATCGTACCAGCTTGTGGTATGACCGTCTTACTATGTCGTGTGGCTAGTACATGTAGATGACACATTGTGTCGTCCTCCTTCAAACCCTTACGCGTACATGTAGACGGACGACAGCGCAGTGGCGTACGTCGTCGGCCAATTGGCCCAGTTGGCGCTGAAGAGCAGCGCCGACTCGCAGGAGCTGCCGAGGCCCGCCACCGTCAGGTACGCGGGCTCCCAGTAGAAAATCCCAGCGCCCAAGCTGTTCGGCAGGCCGTTGAGCACGCTCATTATGGCAGCCACCCACTGGCGTTGCCCCAGAGCGTTGACCGGGTAGGAAGCGCTCAGCGTGACCTTCGTGCACTCCGTCGGCCAGTCGGTCTCGGCGATGTAGAGCGGCTTGTTGTACGTGGTGGCGAGTTGAGTCAGCGACGACGTGAGGGCCGAGATGGTCGCCCCCGTGCCGTAGAACGGGTAGTACGAGAAGCCGAGCACGTCGACGTCGCTGGTGGTCACCGTGCCGGTCGCGAAGAGGCCCTTGAAGAAGGCCGAAACGTAGCTGTACTTCCAGCCGTTGTCGATGTGGAGCATGACCTTGGGCTGCTTCGTGCCAGCGGCCACGGCAGCCGTCACGCCCTGGCGTGCAGCCTTCCAGAGCGTAGCGAACTTGCTGTAGTCGCCATTGGCGATCTTCCCCGTCGGCCAGAGCATCCCGTACGTGACCTCATTGCCCAGTGATAAGATGTCGATGTCCACGCCAGCACTCGTGAAGCTTTTCAGTGTCGACGTCACGTATGCTTTCAAGGCCGCAGACAGCGTGGTTATCGATGTGCTGTCCCATGCTTTGGGGGTGCCTTGCTTGGTAGGGTCGGCCCACGTATCGGAGAAGTGCATGTCCAGGTAAATCTTGTAGCCCGCCTTGGAGAACCGCTTGGCCAGCGACAGGGTGTACGTCAAGTTGTAGTCGCCCGACGTCCACAGACTGCAAAACAATAGTCACATCAGTGGTGAGATCCCTGTTCTTGCTATTGTGCTGTGCTCTAAGCGAGGAGAGAGGAGCATACCGAAGCCGTACAGTGTCCATGCCGCCGCCGCCGAGAATGGACTCGATCGTCGTCGTCTTGCCCGAGGTGGAGATCCACTTGGCGCCTTGGGAAGCCTCCATGATGCCGACCGAGGACAAGTCGTGGCCCTTGGTCAGGGCTGTAGTGCTGCTGAGCGCACTCGTGACGCAGACACCGACGAAGAGCAGCGTCTTGAGGAACATGTTGCTGAGGCGTGAGCGACTTGTGTTCGAGACTGCGAATTGAGGAATGAGCTGGTGCAGCCAGCTTTCGAATGGTGCTCGACTGCAGGAACAGACTGCTGTTCGTCAGCTCGAGGACTAGAGTTGTTTACCCGCGTCTGATCTTGTTGAAGCATGTCGTTCCTCAATACACACCCGGTGATTGCATGCTTGGATGAAGTTGAAGACAATGCTGATGCTAGCATACTATAGCACCAACGCGGCTATCTACCCATCGGAGTCAACTACACGCACGCTGGTAGCCTCGACGCCTCGACGCTGCCCCTTCATTCCGCGCAAAACCTAATGGTGGCAGATTCTAAGCTTGCCATGCCGTTAGCTGCAGCCAGGTCCCAGTTCCTTTCGCAACAGTGAGTCTCGTCGCAGCACTTGTCCCCCCACCTTTTTCTTTCTACTAAAGCATCAGTGAACCGCGGGGATGGTGGAGTGCAAGAGTGCGCTGAAAATGCGGTGGACTGCGGCGGAGGTGGCAATGTTGACCGAGGAATGGGCGACCGTTTGTGCCACCCCTGAGGCCAAGACGCGGAGAGGCGACGAGATGAGTAAAACCATTTTCGATCGATACAATGCACGCTGCGCTCGGACGAGGCAGCTTCGTCGGTCTCCGCTCGCTGTGGCCACCCAACGCGATCGCATGTTTCGGTTTGCCAAATTCGTAGCCGATTTCGACCGTACGGCGCTGGCCCAAGGGCGTCGCGCGTGGCTTGACCTCTCGAACGAGGAACAGCTCGAAGTCGATATCCCCGCCGCGTGGCGTCGGCAGTTGACAACGTTCACCCAAGACGTGTTTAACATGTTCCAACGTGTCATCCTCCCGAAAAGCACGGACGGCGAGGGAACCAGGCGCAAGAAAAGCACGAAGAGAGGCACGAAGCACACGAAAGTGAGCTCCCAAGCGCTCGGCAAGCAGCAGGAAGTGGTCTCTCGGGTGGAGCACCAGCCGTGCTGGACGTCTGAGGAGAAGGTGCTCCTGGTCCAGCGGTGGGGTGGATTAATGAAGCACGAAGGCTTGACATTGGAGCAGTTTGAGATGATGACCTACAACAAATCGTCCAAGTGTCTCGCATCTGCGACCCGTTCGTCGTTCACGGCGTGGCGGAAGTCTCGGATTTTGCTGAGTTCGTGGCGGTTCATAGCTGCGTTCAACAAGCGGCACCGACCAGGGTGGTTCGACCTCAAGGAGGCTGAACGGGACTCGCAGATCACGTGGGGGGAGCTGCCCGACAATTTCGAAGACATTGAGCGCGAGGTGTTTCTCGCAGTGGAAGCGGCTGTGCCCAAGGATCCTGATCAAACGCACGTCGTTAGTGAAGAGTTGATTCCGTCAGTGGAGATTGTCCACTCGCCATTTCCGAAGACTCTGTCGCCGCTTCCGCTGTTGACGGACTTGTGTCCGAAAGCCACGACCGATGACACGCTCGATCGGCTCCTTCTCGAAGATGACGGGGTTGACAACGCGGCCACGAACAGTGAACTGCAACAGCCGGACGTCTGTGCGCTGAGTGGCAACAATTTCGTTCCGGATGCGAACTTCCTTGTGACTCAGAGACCCCCTCCTGAAATTGTTGGAGGTCCTGCCATCAAAGCCGAGGTTGTATCTGGTCAACCGCTCGAGCCGGCGCCGATCATCCCTTTTAAGAACGCAATCGAGGAGCTGGAGTTGACCCACCAGACTTACCGAAGCAACTTACAAGGGGCTGTTTGTCAGCTCCAAGCGGCTCTAGAGCAGGGGAATAAACGCTCGCTGGAGTCTCTCCGAGCCTTGAAGCCGAGCCAATTCTCGGGTGTCAACGCTGTTGGTCTCGTGAACTATGTGAAGTTGGTACTGGAGCAGCAGAACAAGCGAATGTTGTCGGCACTTCGGCTCGCAGAGGAGATGAGCAGTCAAAATGGTGCTGAAGTGCGAGCGTTGGTGCAGAATTTGCTTGGGGATGGACTGAACCCTTCGTGCAATGGCACCACTGGTCTGGATGTTGTGGTTCACGTCACAACGCCAAGTGGATTGGTGCCGTACTGACGCGAGCGTTCTCTTTTAACCCCAAGAGACGTTGCGAAGTTGAAGTCTGGAAGTAGCAGTGGATTGTGCGTGTAAGTTTGTGTGTGTGGAGTCTAGGAGTCAGCAGAGTACGTTGTTCACGAAGAGGGACTCTCTAGTGTCCGTCTCATTGGACCACAAACAATTCAAAACTTTAGGATGATCGATACGACTGTGCTATGCTCACCTCACATATACTAGTATCCGACTAGGAATAACAGGGTAAACCAAAGCAAGAGCAGGAATCCCTCGACGACACAAATACTGCAGCCCCGCACTCAGCATGTCACGCTCGGCGAGTTAATCTTCCGTGATCTGTGGTGTTGGTATCACTTCGTATTGTGCGTGGTAAGTAAAATACAATGGGCGAATGCAGGTGGCTGATTCATACGAGGTGTGGGCCATGCGCGCGATCCAGAAGTGGAGGCGTGGCTGAGCTGTTCAACCACAACAACCTATTTTGGTGTATACAGTCAAACCCAATGCACCGCTGGAGGACCTTGGCACTAGTGAAACTCCAAAATGTTTGCATTGGGTTGCCAAAATAAATCCACACTGGAGGGACACGAGTTGGGTATTTCAAGCCAAGGCCGTCATTTGGCCTTTGCGCGGTCTACCCCAACTTGTCCACCACTTGTCCCCCTTCACAAGCGCTCTATAGTCATCGACGTGCGGGATGGAGGCTCACCACCGCCAGAGTCATCACGACTTGGCCCCAGATGTGCCCACTCGTCTCACGAGCTCCGAAGGAGATCACGTCTCTGATGCCACTGAGAACGCGACCCAACGCAGATTTTCATTGGGTTATGCATCCGATCAAGGTCTGGGGAATTCCAGTGAGCTGATCAGCACGATGGACGCGTCGTATTACCCTCCCAGTGGCCGAACTTCGGTAAATGCCGAGGTTAAGCCAGTAAGCTCGTCTCCAAGGAAAGCGTCGTTTAAAGTGAGCGGTGGTCGGGCGTTGCGGCGCGTGCGGTCGTCGGTCCGAGTCGTGTACTTCAAAGAGAGTTTTTACGAGGTGTACGGCTACTTGGGGCTTGTGATGCTGCTGGCCTTCACACTATCCTTCCTTGCGATGTTGTACATAACAGTCGTGCAAGTCATTCCGAACTGGACGGCGAACTTCCTCATGGGGACCGATACACTCGATAACGGCGAATTTCTGTTGATGACGAAGCCCTCACTTACGATCGTCGTGACGTCTACTTTAATGTTGTCGGTGTTTGCGTGCTTGTACCTCTGGTTGATTGTCTTCATGCTCTCCTACAACAACGAAACTACGGTCAACAGCCTCGCCCAGGCTCCAGACCCAACGTCTCTAAATTATCGTCTGACGCAGAAGCTTCTTCCGTTCCTGAAGCGCTTGCAAGTTCAAACAGGAGGCGCCCCGAATGAGAGAACCGCGTCCATCGCAAGTGCGCCTCCGTCCAAATTAAAGTCCTTCGAGGGCCTCAAGAGTTTTAGCGCCAAGATACAGCGCACCTCGTCGTTTGGCTCAATCACAGCGAGCAAATTGATCTTCGACTTCACGAGCATGCAGGGCACATACCACCGCTATTACGTAAGTGGGCCATTTGATGCACCTATTCCAAGGCTTTGTTGGGCATTATTAATATCACTTGGACGAATGCTAGGACGCGTTGCTGGACTTCCCAAAGCTGATCTTCCAGACCATGAGTCTTACGACGTACCTCAACAATGGCTTCCCGCTGCCGATCATCTTTTTCTACGTGCTGCCTCTGGGGTTCAATTGGCTTGTCTCGTTCTACAGGTTCCAGCGGACCAAGCCTGACCCGATGCTTGTAGTTGCTCGGGTCTTCTATCTGTGAGTAAACACCCAGCTGTCTTGATCCCCTTGGGTCGAGTTTTTTTTAACGTCTAGCGCGTCTTTTGCTGCAGATTCGATCTCTTCTTCGCGGTCTTCGCGCCAATTGTGATGTTGATGTACTCATACTACAATTTCGACTTGGATCGCGAGAATTTTAGAATCCGTGAGGAAACACTCACCCCCGGCACCTTCGATCGAATTGCACGGCTCTTTGCTGATCCAATCGAGGTTCAACTCGTCAAAACGGGTTTCTCCAATCTCCAGATCACGGAAGGAGGATATATCCTTGTCAAGTGCTTCTTAAACCTGCTGGGCATTTACAAGTGGAAGAAGGTCATAGCGCATCTCATTCTCGCGAACAGAAGTCGCCGAGAAGACAAAGGTGCGAGAGCCAAGGCTCATGTCCACCCACATTCGAGGATGCACACGATGGTTGGAGGGTTCATCTTCATCTGCTGCAGCCTTGGCATCGCTATCTACACGGCGCTGTCCCTATCGACAAGCATTGCGAATTGTGCACCATATCCCCACTGCGCGGTTTACTCGTATCGCTGGGATTGGGGACAGAAATCGGTATGTCGTTGTATAGTTTTCATGGACGTTGAGCTCGCCCCGAAGACGTACGACTCGTGGATCAATGCGCCTGACGTGACGGAAGCTGTGCGCGCTCTGGCTGCGAACGGACATTTGCAAACGGTGCAAATCATCAATCGTGCGCTGCCTGAGCTGCCGGAGGAGCTTCGCCTGTGCAAAGACTTAAGAGAGCTGTAGGTTACCATTACCCAGTTAACGTGAGCTGGCCTGTAGTTTGACCGACTCACCGTCGTTTGCGTTGACAACGTGGCAGGATTCTCATCTACACGAAGACACAGAGGTTTTCCGGGTGGATGAAGGAATTCACGCACTTGGAGTACTTGTAGGTCTTCCCTCGTACATATTTTGGCCTCGCGGATTCTTGAACTGATCCTGGTGAACTGTTGTACAGCCACGTCGAGAACGATTTCTTGCACTCGAGCCTGCAGTACCTGCCGCCGGACATGTTCTCGGACATGAACAACCTCCGTTTCGTTCGCACTGGTGGTGCCTCTGGCCTGACCGAGTACCCATCTCTCGCAGGCCTCCACAAACTGTCCACACTCGTGCTGTCGATCGTCCGCGGGTTGACAGAGCTGCCCAACCTCGACGACCTCTCGGGCCTCTCCACGCTCTACATCGCCGAGGCCGTCCACGTTCAGAGTCTCCCATCGCTCACAAGCCTCACCAGCCTCAAGAACTTTGCCGTCTTCCGCCGCAACGAGATCTGCTGCAACGGGTGGGCGACGGGCTACTGCGACTTGACCAACTTCCAGTGCCTGCCTCGAGTGAATGAACCGACGGTGCAGTGTGTGAGCGATCGGATCCCGGCCGAAGATTTAGCGGTGGTTGAGGGCGTCGGTGGGTTCCTTTGTGGGAAGAACATCACGCAGGACTTGGAGGCGTCCGAGCCGTCCCTGGAATCCACGGACGGCGTGTGCCGGGGCGTGCTGTATCGCGAGTGCCACATGAACGGCACGCGCGGCATCTGCTACAACGGCCGGATGCAAGCCGTGCATTGCGACGTGTTCGGCGAGTACGAGAAGATGCGGCGCCTGCAGATTGCGCGCAGCGTAGGCGACCCGTGCGACCCCGAGGAGGAGCAATGGCTAGGTTGCAGTGACAAGTGACGTTGCAGACTGAACGCTTATAGAGACATGGCTACATGATTTAGTGTCTTATAATAAAGACCAACCAATCACAGACCAAGAGTGTGTTAAACCGATTATCCCCGAGCCACCATCATTCTGCGCTTTGATTCGATCGGAGCTCCTCGTTCACACATTTCCTCAAGTGGCTCGCGATGCTCCGCGTGCTCGGCCAGCGTCTCCTGTCGGCGCGTGCAGTCTCCGCCAGTGCCCCGCGCTTCTTCCACGCGTCGGCCGCCGCTCTGCACGGCGACGCGTCCAAGTTCGCCAGCAATCCGACGTACGCTGGCCGCACAATGCCCAGATACGCGCTGGAGCGGGATGACACGCTAACTCTATTCTTTTATTTCACTTGTTATGTTACTTGTTCTCGTAGTGTGCACATCAAGTTCAGGCTGCGCGACGACTCCGTGAAGGAGGTGGAGGCCAAGACGGGCATGTCCATCCTGGACGTGGCCCACGCCAACGACATCGACCTGGAGGGTGCATGCGAGTCGTCCATGGCCTGCTCCACCTGCCACGTGATCCTGGAGGACCCCGTGTTCGACGAGCTAGAGGAGGCCTGCGAGGACGAGGAGGACATGCTGGACATGGCCTTCGGACTCACTCACACGTCCAGATTAGGCTGCCAGGTGATCGTGGACGAGGGCTTCGAGGGCACCACCGTGACGCTGCCCCAGGCGACGCGCAACTTTTACGTCGACGGCCACGTACCCAAGCCGCACTAGGCTGCTGCAGATTGAAGGCGATGCGAAGAAGGGAAGACGGAGCAGTCGAGAGCGTCCTCGACACGTTTATTTAGATTCAAGGGACGAGGAGCTGTCTGCTTCGGGACCTCCGTGTGCTTGAGAGTTCTCTCGCATCGTTGCACGCGACTTAAATAAAAGGATATTGGCTTGATGCTCGTGCACCACACGACTTGCTAACGGCTTTCGTTGCCTGATTTAGGTGGAGTCCCGGGACTCAGCTGATAGCGGATGCCCCTGTGTCCTCCGGCTGCTCAACGCTGGAAGTTCTGCTGTTGCTTGGTGATCTGACGACTTTTACCTCCAGTTCATTGTCCAACTCCAGTTCCAAAGAGAAAGCTGCGTGGTTCTTGGGCGGCGATGAACTGCTCATTGGCATGACGGACGTTAGACCTGAACCGTCTGGTGTCGAGACTGCACTGGAAGCCGAACTGAGGGCACTGGCAGGGTTGGCACTGACTCCGAGACCCGCCGTGTTGCAGACGTACTCGACAGCGGCGTGGACGCAATAGACGTAGTACGACTCCTCGCCGTTCGCGTTGTCCGTAGTGATGGCGAAATTCTCGAGAAGATGCAGCTGGGCATGGATAGTCGGAAGTCGGCAGTGCACCAGCACGTACGCCAACAACGGGAAGAAGGTTTCCACCGAGAACTGAGTCGTGCCCAATACGAGCGCAGCCTCGTGGTGTAGAATAACTACACCATGCATGAGTTCGTCCAGCAGGTCACAGGGTACGACACTCTCCATGCCATTAAAGGCCTCGATCGCGCGAACGAGGAATACGCGCCGTTGACACGGACTGCTGCCACTGCCACTTGGTCCGCGGATGCGGTAGCTGGGCAAACTGGAACGGATCTTGGCAACCAACTCGGGCGACACACCGAGGTTTTCCATGGGCAAGCCACTGAGATCAACGCATTTTTTGCGCCACAGCTTGTCCTTCCTCTGGCAGTCACGAGTTGCTCGTTGGTTGAAGCCGAGGACAGCAATGCGCGGGAACACCGTCCGCTGGATGAAAACGTTCAAGCTCTTGCTAACATCAGCACGGACATCGAACTCTCGACGCACCCGACCGGTAAGCCGCTCCAGGAAGTCGAGAATCTGCTCCGGGGGTGGGTCCGTTGTCCACGAGGCCTGGTGAATAGGGATCTTGTGGTGGGCTTTGCCTCCTACCGTAGAGTTAGTTCGAGAACGAAGCCCACCACTCTCATTTTCCTCCAGCTCTTCGAAACTCACAGCAGCAACATCCTTCGAAAGCTGCAGCACCCACTGGCAGATACGGGAGTTCTTGGACGAGAAAATAAGATTTTCAAAGTGGGCCTGCGCAATCTCCCACCAGTCTGGCTGGCACATTAGCTCGTTGAAGTCGGAATAAAAATCTTCGCCTGCCAGAACGTCCAGGATCTTTTCCACCTGCAACTCCTGCAAACCGCCACCGGAACCAGAGCTAGGAGCGGATGAAGCAACGGACCGTGGAGTTGAAGCTACGCCAACTGAGCTTGAGGCGGACTCCTCCCGTGCATTGCGCTGCACTAGCCGATACCAGCTCACAGCCTCAAGCAGCTTGGAAAGCATAACGCCCTTCACTTGTGGCTTCTCGAAGCAGTCGTTGCCGTTGTGGAGTTTTGCCTGGGCCACAGCACGTCGTCGCTGAGTTGCGCTGGCCACGAGAAGCTTGTGCTGCTGATGCAGCACGCTGTACTTGATGTCGTTGGCTAGCATCGCGTCCGCCGCTTCGAACGAGTCGAGCTGCCGCTCCGTGAGTTCCAGGTCGGGGTTGTGTGCAGTCACGATTTGCAAGATGCCACGCACATGCCGGCGATGTCGCTGTAACTGGTTTAATGCTCGGTGCGAATTAGCCATGCCGAGCTTCTCGGTCAAAAAAGCCAACCCATCGGCTTGAGAGGCTTCTGCCGTCCGTGCGCCGCACAGCAAACTCCACATGACGTTAGCGGGGGCTGCCGGTTGTTGATTCGTTGCTGATTTCTTGACCATCCCCTGTGCCTGATTGAGACGCTTGTGCTCCTCGGCGATGCGAGTATCCATGTCACGCAGACTCTCCTGCAGTTTAGCTCGTAACCTAGCTGACGTCGGGGGCGAGTGGGGGCGATCCAGACTGTCGAAGTCGGAGGACGACGCGGCAGGACTCAGGCTCACCGTGAGATCTCCTCCGCCTTGCGGGTTCTCCAACATGGAGGCCCTGTCGCTTGTGAAATGGTGGTCTGGAGGAACTGGCACGAGGCCGCTGCCGATGCTCATCGTCCGCCTCATCCTGTTCCAATGCGCGAACCCAGAGCCGCCGCACATGCTGCTGCTGTGCTGTGTGTCGATGGCGCTGACCCCCATGGCGGCGTGGCGGTCGTACAACGGGCTCTCGGAGCCCAGACCGAGGCCGGCCGCCTCCTCGCTCGTGTCCGTCGTGCAGGAATAGGCGAAGGAGCCGAACGGCCGGCGCGTCCGACTGGTGGCTGCCGCGAGCCTCCTCCCCTCGTCCTCGTCGTCACCCGATCCTTTGCCGCCCGCGTAACCGCAGCAGCTCTCGCCCAGCGTGGTCGTGGCCGTGGCGTTCATGGGCGAGCACATGACCTCGTAGAACGAGCTGGCGCGCGCGCGCCGCGCGTGGCCGTAAAAGCTCTCGATGATGGGGTGCGTGGCCCAGTCGGGCGCGATCCACACGGCGGGCGCGCCCACTTCCGCCAGCTCGCGGGAGCGCAGCCGCCGCCGGGTCGTGGGCGACTTGGCGGGCGACGAGCCCGCGGACGCCGCGCGGCTCTTGCGGCGGCGCGCGGCGGCCTCCTGCTCCCGAATCTGCACCTGCACGTCGTCGAGCGACCGCATCGTCGGGTCTCGCGGGGGCTAATGCACTTGTGGGTCGTATCTGTCGGCAGACGGCAGAGCGCGCGGCGGTCGTACGGCGACCGTGCTGGTGACCAGTCGCGTACTGGAAAGATCGCCTGCCAGTTCGCGTTTCGGAAGCCTGAAAAGCGTGAGAAGCCAGCGACTCGCGGCGGCAGATGGAGGCCGGCGGGCGGGGCTTCCAGCACCTGCTGCAGGACTGCAGGCGCGTAGACGAGAGCTTGACTCGGGTGTCGGGCCGCTTGGGCTCGGCGATCACCTGGTTGATAAGAGCTGCCAGACGGCGGGGAAGGGGAGGAACGCCTCGGACAAGATGGCTGCATCGCTGCTGCAACGTAAAGCACCGTATGTTGCGCGGATGGTGCACGAAGATCTTCGCGCAACTCGCATCGGGCTGGCTTGGAGGATGGGGCAATCATAACGCCACGCACGCAGGTTGGGACTCTCTCTGCCTTGGGAACGCTGCTGGAAGACAACACCGGCTGAAGTCCAAGCTGGCAGACCGCCGTCGCGCCTGCATGCTCGCTCGCTGCCTCGCAGCGTACTCTTTGTGAGCGGTGAGCGGGCACTGCACCGTGCAGAACCTCGCGAAGGATGGGACGCCCGCCGTTCGAGTTTTTTTATCCGAAGGGATGTTTTTAAGGGCCGGCCTAACATCCAAGGCGCGAACTCCATGGCCATCACCAACGGACGAGAGCAGCAGCATGCACTACACAGGTAGCACGCAGAGCTGCTGCTGTAGTAGCAGCTCTATAGGACAAGAACGCTTCCAGCAGACGGCTTCACGCCGATGGCACTCACTGGCGAGGCTATCCCCGGTCAACGTAGGTCCCACTGTGGGTGTGACTTACGGCGAGTATATGGTCATATCCGTAATAAGTACTTTCTCCATCTGTTCGCGACATACACACAACAAGTGAAGACACGAGGGTTGCAATACTGCCCCCGATAGAGTTACATGCGGCAGGGGGGACGGCAATTTGTTGTTAGGTTGCGCACTCGGGGAAGGCGAGAACTCAGGCAGGCGCTCGCTCGCCGCTCTTCCACAGGCGAGACTGAGCTGCGCGCAGCTACAGCACCGACCGACCGACATGAGCGACATGCGGCTGTTTATCTACCGCAATGAGGCGGGCTCCGAGGGCAAGGTGCGTCGGCCGCCAGAGGAGACGAAGCCGCTCAGAGGACTGACGCTCTTTCCTTGTTTGCTCCGCGCAGGTGATGAACCTCAAGTCCAAGGACAACGTCGCGCGACTCAAGAAGGTGGCGAGCAAGAAGCTGGGCGTGCGCGCGAAGCGGTTGTTCCTCGCCAGCGGCGCTGAAATCTCGGACGTGGACGAGCTGCAGAACAACGACACGCTCTACGTCTCGCAGGGCGAGGCCTTCTACAAGTCTCTCGGTGCGGGGCTGCAGCTCTCTTATTTTTGTTGTTGTACGCTGAAGTAGCACGGAGGCTAACGGGTTCTCCCCCCCCCCTTCTCGACAGGCCCCGCGAACGGACAGGAGACCTTCCACATGTCCGTGCTGGGCTCGGGTGGTGTGGGCAAAAGTGCGCTCACTCTGCGCTTCGTGAGAGACTACTTCGTCAAGGACTGGGACCCCACGATCGAGGACGCCTACAGGAAAGCTATTACAGTGGACGATGGACTGTGCATGCTGGAGATTCTGGACACCGCAGGGCAGGACGTACGTCGTCGCGGTCGGACGCCCTGTTTTCTTACGACCTCGGTGGCTCACTTGCTTTTCGTTGTTGTTGCTGTACACTACTTGCGTGTGCAGGACTTTGAGTCGCTGCGAGGGCAGTGGATGATGGACAAGGATGGCTATGTTTTTGTGTATAGTATGGACTCGCGGATCTCTCTTCACGTACGCTTGACACATTATCGAGTCGCTCTTCCTAGTCACCATGATGTTGAGCCGAGCTGACGTGCTGACGTGAACGGTGTTCGTAGGAGCTGCAACCGTTCTTCGACCTGCACCTCCAGATAAACGAGAGCCGCCGCCCGCTGCCGCCTATTATCCTCGTTGCCAACAAGAAGGACGTCGTGGACCGCGACCCGAACAGGTGCCAAGTGAGCACGGAGGAAGGCCGACGGATAGCGCACTCGTACAACGCGCGCTACATAGAGACGAGTGCGCTGACAGGAGCGAACGTGACAGCGGTGTTCGAGACGTTTGTGCGCGAGGTGCGTCGAAAGAAAGTGCCCAAGCAGAAGAAGAGTTCGTGTGACATTCTGTAGCGTCACTGAGGGGGGCTGATGAGCTTGCGAGACGAGAACGAAGGTCGTCCGTCGGGTTACTACGCGCTGAACATCGGAGCACTGGGCATCGCCGAGGCGACCGACATCGGTGGCGGACGAAGCGAAAGCAGGATACCCGAGGTGCCAGTATAGACACTACTAGTAGTAAATAGACAGTAGCAGGAGTGGGGAGGCAGCTGCGACGACAACCATCGCGGCAAGGACTGGGGAGCGGGTATCCATAGGCAAGGGTGCATTCTACTTCGTACTTCGTGGCGAGCTCGCCACTGTGAATTTTCATTTTTGACGACATGTTTTCGAGTTTCTAACGTAACATTATGGGCAACCCCAGCATTGTTTCAAACCCCTCATTCAAGCAAGCATTGTTTCAAACCAATCGTTCAAAATTCAAAACCCGCGGCAACCGAAAGAAAGGCACGAGCATGGGCGACGCCGTGCTGCGCGTACGCGGCCACCTGCTGAGCCTGGCGCGCGACAACTGGTCGGCGCTGGAGGACAAGCATGCGCACAACGTGACCTGGCTGCGCGACGAGCTGGCGCAGATCTCGCGGTCGCTGGAGGTCACGGCGCGCTTCGAGCCCACGCCGCCGGTCGCTCCGGCGCCTTACCCCATGTAAACCGCGGCCTTGTGGCCCCTATAAGGTGTTGGATACTGTTCAGGAGACTAATTTATGTCTATTTGCGCTGCTTCGCGCTGGGTTCACGTCCTACAGAGCGCAGGAGGACGCGTTCGAGGCGACGGGGCCGGCCAAGAAGAAACAGAAGATCGAGACGCGACGGGAGGACGCGGCGCCGCCTGCCGATGCTCAACAGGACGAGAACGCGAACACGAGGCTGTCGATGCGGCTGCGTCCAAGGGCGCAGAGTGTGGATGTTGCTGGGGGGCAGAAGAAGACGCGGAAGAGGGGACGGCCGTCGGAGGCGCTGCTGAAGGACCCAGGGAAGCTCAAGGTGGTGCAGTTGCGGTTGGAGCTGAAGAAGAGGGGGCTCAAAACGAGCGGGCCGAAGGCGGTTCTCTTGAACCGACTGCTGGACGCGCTCGAGGTGGAGCAGAAGGAGGAGGGCGAGCACATGAAGCAGGTGGAGGAGGAGAAAAGCGCCAGGGAGCAGGAGGTGATTGTTATCGAGGACGACGATGAGGATGAAATCGTGCGAGAGAGCGTCGGATCCAACAAGTCCGCGCGGAGCTTCGTGAGAAGCCAGTCGACGTCGCCGAAAGCTCCTGAAGAGGTGGAGAAGGACGTGGCAGTACCCACAGCGGAGGAAAGCGCGGGAACGAACGAGGAGGATTCACTCCGAGCACTACCTCAGTCTAGTAAGAGCGACGGAGATGCATCAAACACGGGACGCTCTTCGCCGGCAGAGGCGACGCCATCCACAGCACTGGATACAGCAGAGATTGCTTCCCAGGAGGGTTCAGCGAGTCGGAAACAGCAGCAGGTTCCTTCCAAGACGAACGCCCACTTGACTGACCACGGCTCTAGGCATGGCGTCGAGTTTGCTGACAGCGCAGAGGAGTTGATTACCCATGATGAAATCAAGTGGACACGGAAGTCGATGCAGGTCAGCGGAAAGAGTGAACTCTCGAGCCCGCTAGCGTGGAAGCGAAAGTCTATACTGCGGAAGGCTTCGTCGCTAGCGCCCAGCACTCAGTCTGGTCGGAAGGTCAACTTTGCTCCCAACGACAAGGTGGATATGATTGTTGAAAGCTCTCAGAGTGATTCCACCCAGCCCGACCCCAGCCCAGAAAAGGCCCCGTCGTCAAGTGAAGTCCACACTCTACGTGAAGGAAGCAATTACGCTAGGTCTGACTCCATCCCGGAAGTCGACGCGAAGCAGAAGCCCATAAACACACCTGTGGCTTCTTCATCTGCCGTAACCACACCCGAGGACCCTCCTACTCGGGCAATACCCGATAATGAAACCGAGGAGCAGCGAAGAAAGCGGGAGTTCGATGAGAATGTTCAGCGCGAGGCTCAGAAGCTTCGAGCTGCTGCGAAACTATCTGCCCAAAAGCGGCTTGAAGAAGCTAAAGCTAGCAAGGCGTTCTGGGCGAAGCGCGACCAGTTGAAGGCAAAGTTGCGGGCTTCATCTGCTGGCGAAAAACGGAAAAGTGCTCATACCCCTGTGGTATCATCTGAGAAAGCGTTTGATCAGATTTCTCCATCGACTTCGACTGCCACTGAAAGTTCCCCTTCGGCTTCAGATACCAATCGCTTAACTACTTCAGCATCAAAGCAGGAAACGCGAGCTCAGCACACGGTTGAGACGACTCGAGAGGACCCGGAAGAAGCTAAGGATCATGATTTTATGCGATTAATGTCTCGTCAGCATGCAGTGGAAAGCATCTCGGATGTTTCATCCACTTTCGAAAGCTTGCTGCACGAGTCTAAAGCCCCCCGATCCACGTATTCGGTTGTTGAGGAAAAACAGCAAGCCGAACGTTCGAAGTCTCATCGGATTGCTGAAAAACCGGCAGCTAAGTCCATGCCATCCACCGTGGGGATGGCAAAGGAATTATCTCTGAACCACTCATTGCGTCCGGATGTTCAAATACAGTCCAAGCAGGAACTGCATCAGCCCGTGCACAAGCCGTCCGTTTTGTCGGGAACGACAGAGGACGCGAAAAAAACTGCCCCCCCGATAATGCAAGTTGTTGAGCCGGAGTCAACACGAGACAGGTCGGACTCGCTATCCTCTACGGTCTCATCGATTCCTGAGCCTTCAGCCGTGGAGAATGCCCTGAAATCCGGTGCTGCGATGGCAGCCAACGGCAATCGAAGACCAATCGTGAATCTTGTCACTGGACTGCGCTCTCTTACGACTTTGCTGGAGAAGGATAACTCTCACGAAAGCAACAGTGGCCGCAGTGCGCCCGTGGTGAATGCACTGAAGCTTGCTGAGAGGTCACGCGTAGCCGAGGAAAAGAAAAGGCTGGAGAAGGAGAGGCGGAAGGCGATCTTGAAAAAGAAGATGGAAGAGCACAAGAAGGCTGTGGCACTAAAGGAGAAGGCTGAGAAGGACGCTCAGGCAAAGCGAGAGCAAGATCGATTAAACGAGCGGAAGAAGCGCGAGGCCGAATTAGCGAGGAGTCGCCAGCAGAAGCTGAAAGCGATGCGTGCTGGGCTGGAGAAGAAGCGAGCGATGCTTGCAGCTGAAAAGAAGTCCGCGGCTTTGGCATCTAAATCTGCGAATTCAGCTACGGCGGCATCACACCACAAGCATCGAGGTTTGGCGAGTGCATCCGAAGCGTCTCAGCCTACTGCAAAACCGATGTCGAAGCCTGTACAGAAGCCCGTTTCTAAGGCGATGCCGAAACCTGCCTCCTCCAAGCCAGCTCCAGTATCAAAGCCGGCGCCAAAACCCGTGTCAAAAAAGCCTACGTCTAGGCCTCCGATAATGTCCCCTGTGCCTGCGAAGCATGCTCCAAAGAGTCATTCGCCCGAGATCGTAAATTATGAGATGTCGGACAACGCGGAGTCTTCAGACGGTGACAGCAGTGCCTCAGACTCGGAGCGTCACGGAAAGAAGAAGGTGCCTAGGTGGGCTCAGAAAGACCACCTCAACAAGATTCTACACGCACAGTTTGGCAATAATGCCATTGATCCATCGCCTGCGGTTTTCCATGACTTTGTGGATACTTGCAACCTGGAGACCATCTTCGAGACGACTGATATCCGCAAGAAGAAAAAGTTCGTGAGGCGGACAAGCAGTGGTAACTGGCTGGCCGACCGCCCGACGGCGCGTGACAGAGCGTTGTATCAACGAGAGATGGGGTACGACCGGTAAGCTGAGCGAGCAGGAAGGTAGGAGTGAAGGAGGGAGGTATTTGCTGTGTTCGTGGAGGTGGTAACTGTACTTTGGTCAAGTTATAATAATATTTACGAGTTGCCACAGTTTACTCAAACAAGCCTGTCGTGCAAGGTACAAGGAGAAGCCTATGCTTCTGCATAAGATGGTGTTTGCTGTCGTTCAGGCTGCTTTCAAGGTTGATACGCTACGGGAACTTCCAAGAGCTGGTCGCTTTTGCTGCCTCTTAAAGCTTGGGTTGGGGAAGGCAGCATCAACAACTTTTCGGCATGATGCTTCAGGTCCCTTGGGGTTTACGCTTCGGGAAAAGAACTCGTCACCTGAAGCGAAGCTGCTCGAGCGACGGGGCCTTGCGTGCATCGACGAAAAGAGGGAACCCGAAGCTACGGTCGACGAGGTGCTGCTGAACCCGTCGAAGGACTCACTCGGAGCAGGTAAGTTATCTGAAGCAATCGAAGCGAATATCTTGAAATCGCCCGAAGCGTAGACGCGCAAGATGGTCTCTTCCTGCGCTAGCAGATCCATGACGTGGTCCGCAAGGTTCTCCAGCGTCACTTCCATCTTTGAAGCAGCAGCAGCGGTGCGAGGACGAGTGTCGAGCGCCACAATGCATCCAAGTGCTGGACCAGCTGACTCACGGACATCAAACAATGGAGAGGCTCCGAAAAACTGAAACGTGGTGGGATCGGGGGATGAAGTTGAAGAGGACGGCAAACTAGCGGGATCCGGTACGGTAAACGCATTTTGAGTGCCGAGCGCACGGCTGCAGATGGAGAGGAACGTGGGGTCGTGTAGAACGCGCGGGTGGAGTCCTTTGTGTGCGATGACCCAGAGGTGCTGCTCCTGGACGAGAACGATTGCCCCGCCAACGCAGTCGAGATAATCCACGAGCAGCGAGCAGACCGAGTGGAGCTTCTGGTTACGGTACTGACTGACAACCACGTCAAACTCGCGTGCAGCCTGCGGTGGCGAAGCCGTCGGAGTAATCGACCAGGAGAACGAGCACGGCGAGACTGGCGTTGGCGACGGAGTGCAGTCGCTCATCACCATGGTCGCGAGAGAATCAGCGGATCGACTCAAGTGGAGCCTAGGACCCTGCGAGTCTCCGGCGGCGAACGGCCAGTTGACTTCTCCTACAAGTGCGGGCTTGTTCGTGTTCTTCTGCACGCAGCGAGCGCACGTGTACGCCAAGTCCACGCCTTGCTCCGGGACGTCCACCAAGCAGAACCCCAGACACCGACGGCAGCAAACGTCTCCGCACTGCACGCAACGACAATGAGTGAGCACCCCGTGACAGGAACAAGAAAGCAAACGACGAGACCCGTCAACTTACTGCTCGGCAGTGGTGTTTCCAGCGGAGCAGCCCGAACTTCTTGGCGCAGATCCCGCACCGCGCCACCTTGTCATCCTTCCTCCACGCAGATACCGGGACACCAGGCACCACCTTAGGCCCCGACCGAGCCGACTTCGCGCAGCTGTACAGCGCTGGGAGCGGGAGGCTATCGGCCATTTTGGATAACTCCAGAGCTCGGCGTCCTCTATTTCGCGGGGCAAATTGAGAAGTGGCTGAGCCGTTGCCATGCCGTGCTCCAGGACGGGCTCACCATTGCGCGCATCTTCTAAAATCGTCGGCGATCTCAACGGTCCAGCCGTTTGGCAATGTTCTCCTCGCGCGCGGACCGTTTCAAATGAACGCTATCGACTATCAAGTCCAGCGTGGCGGCCTGCGATAAGACACTGCGCAGGCGCCTTTGGAAGTCGCGGAGAAGCTGGCCGGCATAACGGCTACAATTTTTATCCAGGCGCACGTTCAGCACTCGACTGGAGGTAGCCCGCTCTTCCCCGACAGAAGCAAGCGTGAACCAGTTGCAGGCTTCAACCAGAACGGTGTGTGAATGCCCCGGTGACATATTTTCAGCAAGCTGGAAGGAAACGCACGCAGAACTCTGACGCCCCCGGTCTGAAGCCTCCGGAACGCGTCGCTCTTTCATGACGGACAGCGCCAAAGACGTCTCTACGCTGGTCTTGGTCGGCGATAGGGAGTATGTGCTACGCGCGTCGCGAAGCCGAGTGCTGTTTGAACACTACAGTCGTGGCGAGGTAAGACACACGCGGCGGTAGTCGATGCTTGCGGCGTTGGTCACTCACGTCGTGTCGCCTTATAAACATAATTGCCAGGCGAGTTTAGAGCAAACAATCGCACTCACACTTGACAGCAGCCACGAGCACCACCCCGACAGTACATCGTCGCCTGAGGACGCGGCTGTCCCAATCATCGTCTCTACCCCTTCAACAGGTCGGTTTGAGCTGTCAACGAACGATGCGAACTCGTCTCCGTTCGAGTGCCTGCTCAGTCACAACTCGTCGTGGACTTACGTGATAAAGTTCAGAGCCCCGGAGGTGTCGGAGAGCGACTACGCATGGGACAACTTCCAGGACCAGGTCGTCGTTCATACCAGGCTAAGCAAACTTGTGGTCAAGCTCGAGGCCTGGAAACACGCGGTGCCACCGTCGCTCCTGCCCGAGCAAGAGAGCAGTTTACTGTTTCCCGTGTCGCTACCTTGCGTGAAAGCCCCGCCGTTGAGGCTCTTCGGTGCAATCGAGCGAAACGCTGAGAAGGCAGACCCAAACCAACGCCATCGTGCACCGTCTCCTAGCTTCACTGGGATCACAAAACATCCTGCACCGTTGGTATCAAAGGATATCAACAACTTGGATGTCCTGCCAAAGCCGCGAACTCCACGGATTGAATCGCTGCCGTCCCTGTCGCGGCCTTCATCCAGCGAGAGGCAGCCTAGCCCCGCGATCACCTCGGCTGAAAATGTTGTCCAGCTACCACTCCACACAGTGACAGCAGTTCAGTCCCAGCGCGAGGCTCGAGAGGTGATTTTGAAGCTACGCAGCCGGCGAACTTATCAGAGCTACACTAAGGTGTCGGTTGGAACGTCTCCAACCTCAGTCGCAGACACCGAGTTGTTTCCCGAGACGGTAGCGCTCGACGCAAGTACCAGAGCAGATCTCGAGGAATTCAATAACCTCGTTGTCGCTGCAAGGGACCAAGTTACGAAGGAGACTGCGAAAGCAAAACGTGAGCTAGCGTATTATCAGCAGCTTCTTCCGAAGCCGCCATCTCGCGAGTTTGCTGCAGAAATGCGAACATCTATGCTGGGGGCAACCACTGCAACTCCGAACCCCCGAAAGCCCCAAAACATATCTGCAGCGATGAAGCGACTATCCAAATTGCCGTCACTTACGCGACCTTCCTCTGGAGCAGCAACTGCTTCCTCAGCTGATCTGATCTTGTCGGTGAACAACCAAGAGGTTTCTGTGCTCGAACATGCAACGCAACCTCGGAGACGGTCTGCTCGTCAGCGAATTACGAAGCTTCAGCCTCTTTCGGCCCCACACAAACGCACCAAGCTGCCGACGTCTCCAACAACCAAGAGGAGCGTGAATCAGCAGCAACAACCAACATATGAACTTGATGATTTTGACGACCCCGACCCAGAAGTAGACGATGCCCCAATCATCCCTGACGATCTCAGCGGCGTCGCCACCTTAGATGTTGACGAGTATTAACGGTGGCGTCCAACAAGCGCACTCCAAAGCTGCAGTACGCGCGGGAATTCCACGCCCACATGCAGTTGGATGAAACTCGAAGCGTTCTGGAAGTGGCATCGGGTCGCTGAACACCCTCGAGCGCAGGACTGTACCAAGACAGACAAGGAGCTGGTTGTGTCCGATCTGTCTTCTCTGGTGGTGTCAATATCGCGTGAGGCGGTGGTACGTGTCGCCACTGCCTCAAATGAAACCGCTGACGTGCAGATGGCAGGGGCCAACAGCTACTGTCTCCGTAGATCGCTTGGTCTCCAATATGTGTTTGCAAACCCAGTCGTCATGCTGCGGGAAGCCTAGCGCGTATGACAGGTGTTACGCTCTGGGGCAGTCCCGAGCAGCACGTGTTCTCAACTACCATTGCACGTGAGATTGGTCTCTCGGTTGTACGTTCATTGAAAAACAAAAGACTGCTTAAAATGGTCGAACCCTACGTGCTTCCAGCTCGAATTTCTCTTTAACTGCCACGGTAGGTGGAGTACCCGAACGGGTTGAGGAGTAGGGGCACGTGGTAGTGCTGAGCGGGGTCTTTGACCACGAAGGTGATGGTCACTTGTGGGTAGAAGAAATCCGAGACCCCGTTGGCCTCAAAGTATTCTCCAGTGTGGAACACCATGCGGTAGGTGCCGGCTTGGAACCCGAAAGCTTCTGGCACCAAGTGGCTGGCGACGCGTCCGTCGGCGTTGGTGCGGCCGTCGTTGACACGGAGCCACTGGTCGTCGAGGAAGCGCTGCAGCTCCACGCGCACGTTGGCGGCCGGGCGGCCGAGCGAAGTGTCGAGGATGTGCGACGTCACGGGGGGCGTGTAGCTCATGGCGGAGAGGTGGCGGTGGACGGTGTCGATACGGCGCGAGGGGGAAGACATCGACGGTCTGGAAGATTTGCTGAATGCGCATCTGATAATAAGTTAGCGACAGAAGATTTACAGAATGATGTCACTGAATTACTGAATACAGTGTCGCGATGCGGTGATTTAAAATGTAAGCTTGCAGCCCTCCAGGCCGATATTGCATTCATCGCTCTCATGCTATAATACCAATAAAATCCTTCGGGTATTTTTCCAACCTCTTGGTGAATTGCAGCATGAAGCAGTAACCTTGAAAGCCTAGATCAGACCCGCGTACTTTGTCTTCATCTTTCTCCAAATCGAGGTCTTTTTTTTTTTTAAGTTTCAACTCGACTTCACGAGTTACCCACCACACTGTGCAGTGACGAGCGTGAATTACGTTGCTGACGAATTCTCCCCTAGAGCACAGACCGTTCCTGCTTGGCGGCAGCTCCAAACTGCCTCGAGAGCCCAAGCGGGTGCTCATGGTCACAGACTTGTCGCTGGTGATAGTCAAGATGGCAGAGTAGAGCTTCAAAGGCGTGGGTTTGGTGGCGATAGACGTCCAATTCACGGTGGCCAACGGCAAGTCGGAATCAAACAGCATTCAGTGCTCAAGTGACGGATGTATGGCACTTCCTGTTCACGAGCTCGTTTTTTTTGGGGGGTGCAAACTGAATACAACACGCTAGCAACTTGTGCTCTCTGCCAAGCTGAGGTATCTCATGGGGCCATCCACCACCAGGGCATGACCACACCTCAGCTTAGTGGTGACTGTAGACGAAGGGACTGACACCCTTCTTCTGGTCCAGGTCTGCGAACGCGTGGTTCACGTCGCGGTGATTGCACTCGTCCGCGCGCACGCACTTGACCATGTCGTACACGGACGCGTCCTCCGGCAGCTTGTAGTACGTCTGCGCGATGAGCGGCGCCGGCTTCTGCTTCCACGCATCCAGGTGGCCGTCCTCGATGTCCTTGAGCAGACACGTGTACGTCTTGACGGCCTCTTCCTCGAGGTAGCCCACGAAGCGGTGGCACGTCTTGGGCGACACGAGGTACGTG
>JAGDFM010000514.1:0-25292 GCA_019155715.1 Phytophthora pseudosyringae
ACGCTGCCGCTGCTGGGCAACATGCTGGACATGACCAACATCATGTTCCACGACTGGATCAGCGAGCAGTTCACACGATACTGTGCGCGAGAAGCTCTTTGTGTTCCTGAATGTTCTGGGCAAGTACGCGGCGCGGGGCGAACCCTTTGGTATCAGGAAGGAGTTGAGCGGTGGATTTGTTCTCTATGATCGGCTTTGGTGCTGACTTGGACACGCTCAAGAACACTTTGACCGTGAGGAAGACCGCGAGTTCCTGAAACCCTTTAACGTGGCCTCTGTGACGTTCGGTGTGCGTATTGAGACGCCTAGTTGGGTCTGGGAGCTCAGAACGTGGGCTGGGAGAAGACCTCACGAACAACTGCAACAGGTTCCACGACTTCATCGCTAGCTTCATCGCGAAGGCTACCGAGGGCTAACGCGAGAAGAAGGTGGCGCGCGACCTCATCTCGCTCTTCCTGGGGGACAGGCTTGATGTGGAGGGGTCCAGCCAGGACGCTAAGGAAGACGAAGCCCAGACCATGCGGGGCATGGCCACGGTCATCTTCGCGGGTAAAGACTCCGTCGCTCATGGTCCATCGTCAATATGAATTGATACCCGCGCAAGATCCGCAAGACGACGACGCACAAGTTGCCGGGTTTGCTCACGGGTGAGATCGAAGTCCCGACGACCGCACAGCTTCAGGAACTCGTGTACCTCGGGTGAGAACGTTCGACTGCACCCGTCGACGGGCTTCATCGTGCGTCAAAGCGACTGTCGTCGACGGCACGTTCGTGGACAAGGTGGTAAAGAGGTGTCGGTGCTGTTATTCTCGTACGCAACCCGAGGACGTGGTGCGAGGAACGCGCATGACCTGGCAAGCTGCGTGCCTTCTCGCCGTTCGTGCTCAGCAGCTTCGGCTCCTGTCCGCACATCTGCCTCGTCATGACGTTTGCGCACATGGAGATCAAGCTGTCGCTCGCTACGCTCTTGAGCAAGTTCGACTTGAAGACTGAAAGCGTACTTCTAACTGTAGAAGCCCCATCGTGTTCAGTTGTGTAGCGCCTCCACTTGGTCCAAAGATTCATCGCACTTCGGACTGCAAATCACGGGCGCCGCTTTCCGACGGTCTCCGCTCCACGTCGGACTCGCCCGCATGTCGACAGCTCATATCCACGACCGCCTGGACGCCCTTGATGCGCGTCTCTCTTGGTTCTACGTCCGTCTTCTCCTGCTCACGGGCATCAGCTGGGGCGTGCACTCCGCCGAGCTCGTGCTCTTCCTCTTCACGCGACGGCTCGTGGCCCGCACCGTCGGAATGGGCACCCGCGCACTCGAAGCTTTGGGCGTCGGCCTCTTCGTCGGCGCAGCAATCGGCGGGCCGCTATTCGGTCACGTGGCGGACACGCGCGGACGCCGCTCGGCTCTGCTGATGGCCATGACCCTGTCACTGTCGGGTCTGGCACTGTCGGCTGTCGCGACCGAGCACTACCACGTCATTGTCGCGCGGGTGGTGGCCGGCGTCGGCCTGGGCGGCGAGCTGCCGGCCGCCACGGTGCTCGTGCAGGAGCTGGCGCCAAGGCCGATGCGAGGCCGCATGGTGGCGTTGTTGGAGGCATTTACAGGTCTGGGCGGCGTCGTGGGCGTGGCGCTGGCCTTCGGGTTGGCGCCGCAGATCGGGTGGAGAGTCACGTACCTGGCCATTTGCGGCTTTGTGCTGTACGTAGCTGCGCTCCGCTTTGGTATACCGGAGTCGCCACGTTGGCTGGCGAGTGTTGGCCGAGTGGACGAAGCTCTGGCGGTGGTGGAGAAGGTGGAGCAGGAGCACGGGAAGCGGACGCCATGCTCCGTGCAAGATGACGCACCTGCGACGAAATCCATGTCGTCGCGTGACCTGCCAGTGCAGACGCCGGCACTTTGGATACTGTGGGCTGTGATGGCCTTGTCGGCGTACGCTCTGGGCGTGTACGTCCCGACACTCATCAGTTTGTGGGGATTCAACATGTTCTCGAGATGGAGCACTATGGTGCTCGTAGGTGTGGCTCAAGTTCTTGGCTGCGTATTGGCGTCGTTCGTACTGGACGAGTATGGCCGGACGCAGGTTTTGGCTTGCTGTGCGTCCTCAGCTGCTGCCGTAGCGGTGTTGACGAGCCACTCTCCGTGGACCGGTTCTTTTGTCGTCGTGGGGACTTGTACAGTCTCAGCTTTACTCGCTGGAAGCTGGAGCTGTATTCTAGTGTACGCACCTGAGCATTTCGCTACTGGTGTGCGCGGTCGTGGTGTGGGCTACGCGTTCGGCTTCAGTCGAGTAGGCGCTACCGTCGGAGCCTTGTTGTATCCTCACATGTTTAACGTGTGGGTGATGTCGGTGCCTGCGATTGCTTGGGTGTTCGCTGTGCTGCTGGTAGCTGTTGTCGCTGGGGTCACCCTCCCTTGTGGACAACAGTACTGGACACCCGAAGATGAAGATGGTACGGATTCACAGAAGGCCTACCGCTTAGTTGGTTGTGATGAAGAAGGCCTCCCGCTCGTGTCGGGCAGCAATTGTCCGCCCAAGACAGCGACTTACAGTTCCTAGCCTCGCTCACCAGAAGTGAATGCAACTAATCCCTGCTCGATCACTTCTGGTGGTTTACGTAGTGAAGCGACAGCAACACCAACACTACACAGACAACGACGATGCAGCGAACGATGATGTCGTAGTTCAGCCACCTCTTGCTTGTGTTTGATGAGGGGGGCGTTTCCAGGTGCTCCTTCACATCCATGCGGGTAGAGTCGAAGAAACTCTTGCTCAGGAACTGCATCTGCATTGCCTCAGTGGAAGCACGCTTTCCATCGAATTCCAAGAAATGAATCGATGCGACGGGCGAGATTCAACGCTGAATTGCTCGCCTGTCCACCTTGACACCGTTAACGTTTTCGACGCCAGCTCCAGTGCCCAGGTCGGCGGGTTCTAGCAGTCCTTACGCTTTGGAACGCTATCAATTGCTTCGAGCCCTGATGATGTCTCGCCAAGCTCACCGTCTCACCACCACCAAAAAGCTCTGAATCACCTGGGAAACCTCCGCTTCAAGCTGGTGAGTCGTGTAAACAATGGTTCTCCTTCCATGGTCAGTTTCGCCGAGCAAGCATTAAGCTACTAGTTGACTCGTCAGGGAACAACACACTGGGCTGAGCTGCCAGCTCGACGCCGATCATCAGTGGGGAATAGCAGCCGACTCTACATCGTACGAAGACTTGGTTGTTAGTGCCTTGATCAAACAAGTAACCTGCAACAGCACATCGTGGGGGACACTTGAAGGTCAGACTTTCCAAGCAGCCAAATGTTTCTTTGTGAGGGCCATTAACTGTCAGCTCGTTTGCGACGCAGGTCCTCCATTTCTGTCGTCACTGTCGGCCGAAATGAACACGTTGGGGGCAGGGTATCGTTCAGTGCCTGTGTAGCTCTCGCGGACCAAGGACCATCCTTGTCTTGGCGTTGGCATCGCCGATCTGCAGCTCGTCCTTTTTCACGAGGTTCCCTACGATACCCTGTCCTATCGAGTTCAAATCTGTGCCACGTACAGTCAGATCCATGAAGACCCGTATCGTTCAGTGCACCATGCTGCCACCGGCACGGTCATGGGGAGTCCCTATTAGGGACGTGGTGCTCCTGAGCGCCACTGCACCTTAGTCTCGAGGCGTTGAGAACAACGTGGTAAGACTTGCTGAGGAGGTCCGACCAGCGTCCATGTTGAAGTGGCTTCGCCCCAGTCTTTACAGGACATAACGAACCGAGCACGGCTCGGGATTGGCTACGTCCTGTGTTTACAAACACTTGTGCGTCCCGCAACAAATAAACGCAGCATGTTTATGCGTTTACTCGTATTTCGACCAATCAGGATCCGCTTGAAAATACCGATGTCTCATCCATCACCTTGAAGCTCCCCGATGTTAAACGCTCACTCGGTCACTTTGGAATCGGCGCCCAGCAGCTCAAGTCGCTTCCCGTCAACAACGCCCGCCATGGGCTTCATCGCGGACCGCTTCGACCTGGAGAAGCAGGTGACGTTCTACCTGTCGTACCACGACAACAAGGTGAACCAGTGCATCCACCTGGCCTGTATCTGGCCCATCTTCGTGTCGGGGCTCCTCATCCTGGCGCACACGCAGCCGCTGGTCGAGACGCCCGCGCTCGTAGCCTCACTGCCCTACGGAGAGTTCGTCCTGTTCAACTACTCGGCCGTCATGGCCGCCGTCTACATGCTCTGGTACGTGGCGCTGGACGTGTACGCCGGCTCGCTGGGGGCCGCCATCGTCGCCCTCAGCTTCGTCTCCGTCAACTTCTTCGTGGTCGAGGGCGCCAAGGCCTGGGGCGTGCACAGCATGCACGTGGCCCTCACCGTCCACGCCGCGGCCTGGATCCTGCAGTTCATCGGCCACGGCGTCTTCGAGCGCCGCAAGCCGGCGCTGTTCGACAGTCTGGACCAGGCTCTGATCACGGCCCCCATGTTCGTGCTGCTTGAGATCCTGTTCCCGCTCGGCTACCGCCCCGACCTCTACCAGCGCGTGATGAAGCAGGTCCGGGTCAATGTCAAGAACTTCCAGGCTTCCAAGACGCTGTAGGGGGGGGGAGAAGGCTGCGGATTAGGTGGTTGATTTCATCGAAACCAATGTATTGTCAAATGATCTATGGTATGTACGCGGATGGACTGGCGTGTGTGTTGCTTTGTGTGTCGCTTAGGAGGCGACGACGATCTCGGCCATCTCCGTGAGGCTCTTGGCGATGCCTTCGGCGCCGCTGACGAGGCAGTTGAGAAGCAGGAGCTCCTCCATCGACACCTTCTCGTACCGTCGATCTTCCAGCAGCCATTCCACGTACGCAGTCTTCATCTGCGCGGCGATGTCGCTCGTGGAGAACTCTTCTACGTTGAGAACGTCGTGTTCGCGCCGCATTGCAGGCGCCGAGGACGCAGCGGACGAGGCCTTTCTGCCTCTGTCAACCGACGAAGCCTGCGACGACCTCCGGTAACCTTCGTGGGGTGGCATTGCAGCGCGAGAGGTGTTGACCTTCGCATCGAGCGCACTGATGGCATCTGCCGTGAGCAGGACCTTCGAGTGCGTGCTGTCGCTGGGGTGAACAGTGCCGGCTTCGACGTCGCTCTCGCTCTCGTCGCCCGCATCGTCCTCATTGATAGCTGCCAGCACATTTTCACGGCGCGCTACCAGTGCCGGGGCCTTCGGTTTGCGTCGGGTGTACACCTCGACTTCCAGCTTGAGGCCGTTCTCGAGCGCCTCCATGAACTCCTCGAACGAGACCATGCCGCTCTCGTCCTTGTCGACGACGCGCATGAATTCCTCGACGTACTTTTGGATCTCGCCTTGCTTCACAGCTCCGGACTGGGCGAAGATCGTCTCCAGCATGTCTGCGACCTCGTCGGCGTCGATCTCGCCACTGCAGTCCTTGTCTGCCAGTCGGAACGCCTCCTTCATCTGCATGAAGACGGCCGTTTGGTCCGGTTCCGAGTACAGGAAGGCGTCGCCGAACAGCATCTCCAAAGTGTTGAACGAGTCGACCACTGCCGTCTGGAAGTGGCTCGTGGCAAGTTGCCATTTTGCATGCGTAGAGTTGCCGTCGGCGGAAGGCCTGGCAGCCGTGAGGCTGTCTCGGATGTCGATACTGTTCAGGTGGACTCGGTTGTGCTCCACGCGGTAGTTGAACCAGCGCACGAGCTTAAAGAGCAGCGTGTTGTTGTTCAGAACGCGACGGGAGCTTTCAAGAACCTTTTCGTACTTTCGAGTTGAAAAGGCCGGCCTCCACATGAGCGGCTCCACTTGGGCCTCCGCCAGCAACGCCGCCTGCTCCGTATGCTTCGCTGGAATCTTCACCTGTAAAATCTCTCGCAGGTGCTCCATTGTGTCGTCGTCCATGGTGCTGGAGTTGGTCAAATGGTGGCCGAACAGCACCTCGAAAGCTTCAAGCTGCAACTTGAGCGTCTTTTGAATATTCCGTCGCAGCAAGTTCGTCGCGCTCTTGGGGAACATGAGCAACTCCACGACGATGAACAGAACGATGCCTACGGACGTTTGGGCAAGGCTGGAGTACGAGCTGATCGCGATGGAAGAGGCATCGTCCGAAGCACTCGCGTAACACAAATCCGATTGACGCATCAAAATTCCCGTCGATACGAAAGCCGACACCAGGCCTGCGTACGAGCTGTAGCCGCCCACGTAGCAGACGTACATCGAAATACAGATCCAGATGAAGAGCACGACGTTGGTCAGCACGACGTTGAGGTACTGCGGGTCGCAGATCTGCGCGATGAAAAACTGGAACACCGAGGGAACGACGCTGCCGGCCACAACACCTCCAACGCGGTTCACTGTCGCTCTGAAGGATCCTCCGATGAAATTTCCCATCACAAAAGCGATCGTTGACGGCACCGTGGAGTTGAAGCCGTAGACATACACCGACAAGAAGATACCCATCACGATTGCCACAGAACCCCGGAAAGCCGACAGCATGGCGTGTCCGTCGGTGTAGTGGTGCGCCTTGAAGAAATTAATGACCGCTGACACGAGGAATGAACGGATTCGGCGGGTGTCCGTGTAGTTCTTCTTGTTGTGAATGTCTTGGAAGCCGATCATGGTGCTGCAGAAGGAGTTGAGCGAAAAGAGGAAAAGGTTAAGTGGCACATTACCCGCCATTTCCTCGAGCGTGACCGGGTTTTTGCGCAGTGTGCGGTTCTGCGTCGAGCGATAGCGGTGGAGCGTCGTCTCCATCTGGGCCTCTAAACGAGGAATTGCCACAAGCGTCACCCCTACAAACCATTAACCAACATATTAGTGAAAGATGAATATCTTCATGAATATGGTGGCAACACGAAACTTACCACGAGCTGCTGATTGCACTTCGCGCGCAATTTCATGAAGCAAGTCACCCGAACGCGTCTGGATAATGTAAACCTCGCGCTGCAGAACCTTCATGTATGTGAAGTGGAGGTGCTCGTACTTTTCGAGCTGCATAGCGTAGCTGAGCGTGCGCAGGTCCGAAATCAACGACCCCACTAGTTTCACGTAGTTGAACATGATCGGGCGGTGGAACCCAAGCAAGTAGTGGAAACCAAGCGATACCTCCCACCATGCGTCTCCCAGCAGACCTTCCATGCGGCGATGGCGGGCAGAAGCACCGTCAAATTTACGCTGAAGCTTCAGTTTGAGGAAATTCATGTGCTCCACATTCTTGTTCTTGAAGCAGTACGAGTCCACGATGATGTTCAGCAGATCCAGAATGTCTTCGGCTGCAAGCTTCGAGTCCTTGCGCAGTCGATTAATTGCGCTGCATACCGCAAACAACAACACATGTCAAACAATGATCCAGCACTACCCCACATGAAACAGAAAAATGCCAGAGACGTACAAAATTGGGTAGGGCACAAACATGATGGCAAGTGAAACGAGCGAGCCGACAATGCCGATGAGGAAATATACTTCCAGGTTGCGTAGGATGTTAGCGGTGCGGAAGCTCGGGTCACCAGACGTTTTGAGCCCAGATCCACCGATTGGGTCCGCCGGGTTAATGATCGTGAGAACTGAAAGTCGGACACAACGGAGCAACGGAATTGTTAGAGCTGCGAGTCGAAAACGAAGGCTAGTGTATGACTTACTGAAGTAGAGATTGTTGGCCACGGCAAACTTCTTGGTTGTACCGGCAAACGGGCACACCAGCACTACCACCGTGAAAATGATCATCCAGGGCAGCGTCGTGTAGAAGTTGTGTAGGTTCACCCAGTACGTGCTGGAGGAGAATGCCTGTTTGATCTCAACGTAGCCGTCGTACGGGTCCTCCGCCTCTTTATCTTGTGTATGTACGTCCATGCATGCGAAAAGCAGGATGCTGTACACGAGCGCCATCCCCACACCGAGAAAAGCTTGCCAAACAATCATGAGCGTGCTGCCAATGGTCTTCCCCGTAGTGAAGAGAACAGCGATAGCACAGTAGCTCAAACCACCGAGATAGTACCACGAAGGGAACAGCACCCACTTCTTGCCGTAGGCGTCCGAGGGGTCGTAGTCCGATACGCGGGTCTGGATAGCGGATGCAATCAAAACTCCGACAGCCACTCGCAATGACAATTGGGCATTGAACCGGAATTCCCCTGCGTCGAACAAAGCAGTTCTGTTAGTTCATGGCACCATCGCTGCGCTGCAGCTACGAAGACTCCTTACGTGAGAAGCGTTGCTGCTCCAATGAGCTTTTGCGATCGCTGTCAAAGTCGATACGCAATTTTGCTGCCTTGTCGGCGAAATCTTCGCTGCCTACGCTGCCGCCTGTTCCTCTGCGCTGTGTGCGACGCAGACGTTGACTCGCGCTTTCGTCGTCCGAAGCATCCCCAGTGTGCAACGGCACAGTCAGGTCACTACAGACGCGTCAATGATACGTTAGCAAGGATTCCTTTTTTTCCCCCCAGTAGCAATGAATGGCGTCGCATACCTGTTTGGTGTGTTGCGCGGTGGAAGTCGACCAACCATTTTGCTTTTCGACTTCCAGTTGAACACACCTCGCTCCGTGTGCCAACCTTTCCCCCCGCTAGTACGTTGCGGACTGAAGAGTGCTCGTTCGCCTGAAAGACCGCAGCGGTCGTTTCAAATTCGTCTGAAGGTTTCGTGGGCTCCGAGGCGTCAGGAAACGATAGCATAACGAGTCACACATTCGCTTACCCACTCATACACTATGGTGGCCTCCGCTTGAAGATGGTGCCACGGTCCGTTGACCACTTGAGGTGTTCAGCGCATTCGACCGGTTCAGCTTCATGTCCACGCAATATTTCGCAGCCGCCTCGACTGGTTGCAACGGTCACTAACACAGAACGCGTCGGTACCAAATGGCTACCAGAAGTTTCTCGCCTGCCGACTAGTGAGTGCTTCGGAAGGGCAGGAGCTCAAAAATACATTTGCCGTTGAAGACGCATGCCGGTGCCACAGCTTCGAGGAATTGCCGTTGAAGTTGTACAGCAGATAACCTCGAAGATTCTATTGAATGAATTGCCTCCATTCACCGGAACGAACGACAGTCTGCGACGTCTTTCAGCCCGGTCGGCCTTACATCTTTCACGTGACAACAGGCTGACAGCCTTTTTTCACTGGAAAATTGACGGCTGTCCCGAATCACCAAGAGTACGGAATGACAAATGTCTGATGGATGGATAGCACTGCACTTGTCGCTTCATGTACTTACTATTTGCCACACCAATGTCACATAATAGTGATGTTGGAGTGGTGTAGCACTAGTCGATCCTTTTTTTTTCCAGACACCAACAGCACCCAAAAGTGGTGTGTGGATGGTGTAGCAGACCAACAATGGCGGGCGACAGCGACGACGCCGTGTACGCGTCCATCCTGGCGCGCGTGGAGCGGCCGGAGCTGCGCGACCAGCTGCGCAAAGTGGCGCGCAAGGAGTGCAGGTCCATCGACCGCCAGATGCGCCTCGTATCGGCGTCATTGGCGGCGCTGCGGCAGCTGCAGGCGGCGTCGCAGCATTTGAGACCGAGCGGCGACTGGCTGCCCAATACGCTGCAGACGCAGCTCACGAGCCTCGAGGAGCTGCAGCGGAGGCTGGAGAGGTCGATGGACCATTTGGAGATGGACGTCAGTTCCAGGAGGACGAAGAAGAGGAAACGACCGGTTGACAAGGGTGAGAAGGACAGTAAGGAGGACAAAAAGATTGTCGTGGCGGACGAGGCGAAGCAGCCGCTACATAAGAGAAAAGGCGACGCAACGGACGAGCTGGACAAGGCGTACAAGGGGACAGCACTAGAGAGTGAGAGGCTGGAAGAGGAGGAGCCCGATGCGGAGTTTGTAGGCGTGGTGCATCCTGGTGAGAGGAGGACACAAGTGGAAGAAGAAGTGGAAGCAGCGGGGGAAGATAAAGGAGTTGGGGCTGTTAATACCCGGGAGGCTGCAGATCTACGGGTTGAAGGATCGATACAGGAGCAGCAGCAGGAGGGAGAGTCTGACGTGGAGAATTTCCAGGTGGTGACGGCTGACGCGAGAAGAATGGAAGTAGAGGGAGGTAGTCAAACGGAAAGTGGCGCAGCAGATTCGTTGAGTGGAAGTGACGAGTTGCCGCGCGGATTGGTGAGAATGACTCGTGACGCAACGGTACGCATCAAAGAAGAGTCGGGGACGGTACCTGACGAGCAGCCCGAGTTTGACCGAGAAGGAAGCAGTCAGGTTGATGCCATGCATGAGGCAGATGAGATCGCGGAATTTCCTATTGAGTTGGAGGTATTAGAGTCGTCGGAGGAGTCGTCGGTGGAGCCGGAGATGTCGGATTCAGAAGAGTCGGCGATCGAGCTGGATGTACCCGACTCCGATTCCGAGGATGATTTCTCGCCTTGTGTGGAGATGGCGGCAAAGCTTCAAAACGCGAGTGCTGCCGACCAGTTGGTCGGGTTTCCAGCAGTTGTGGAGCAACTACGCGCCTATTTGCTGGACCGTAAGCATCTGACCGTCACCGAGCTCGACGGGTATTTATTTGCGCACAAACGCATTACAGACGAGGAAGCAGACGAGATTGGGCGTGTTATCGAGACTATCATCGGCGTGAGCGTGGTATTACCGGTGAGACCAAAGATCAAGCTGGCGCTGTATGATTTGCTTGCGGTTGTTGAACAGCTCGAATGCACCTTGGGCGGGTTGCCGACATTCTTGTGTCCGTAAGTGGTACACCAGAAATGATGGTTAATGTTGGCGCTAATGCTGTTTTGTTTTTGCTTGTACCCAGAGCCGTGAAGAAATTCTCAAGCTACTTCTTATCCCACGTCGACGAACACGTCGACCACGCAAACCGCGAGCCTCGCTTTGCTGTCCTTCACTTGTAGACTACAAATTGTACTACTACATGTAGTTCATTTTGACCGAGTCTTCATTGTTGGGGTGAATACGTGTGATGACAATCCCAGATTGTGCAACTTATCATCTCACTTGCTATCTTGTCCTACAGTAGATTCTGCAGCGCATCAAATCAAACCATCAGCTCTTCTCCCTATGGCGCTGTTGAGTGGTCATCCAGAAAAGTGCATTGAAGGAACATCCCCAAAACCACGGGATCTGGTGAGCAACTTTGTTTGCCAGCGATGGTCACAAAAGGACTCGCTTTTGCCGTTTACTTATGCTCGTGTTGCTTCTAAGATCTATGATACGTAATGCCGGCTGCACACGGTGCATGAGTTTCCAGCCGTACTACCAGCAGCTGGATAAACCCTGTTTCTCTGACTCAATTGGACTTGTGTACAGCCACACGGATGTTCTTGCCGTTGAACGGGTATCCGTCCATCCGCAGCGCGAGCGTCATGCCCTCCAAGGCGGCAAAACGCACAATGGCGACTCCTACAGTGCTGCCATCCGCCATCGTGGGCATCTGCACCGACACCACCGCGCCAGCAATACCAAAGTACGACGCCACATCCGCCTCCTTGGTCGTCCCCCACGGCAAGTCCGCCACAAAGACCTCGTACATCGCGTCGCTTCCCGCCGCTTCAGCTGCTGCAACAGCCGCCGCCGTCCGCTCCACCTTGACCAGAAAGTCCGACTGGGGCGAGGACTCCACTCGCTGCCTCTTGACCATCGGCTCCTCCACTGCGTCCACAATATTGATCGACTCCGCTCCCCCGGGGGCATACGCCGACCGCTTCTTCGCCAGCAGCTCACTCGATGACCTACAGACACCAACCAACCGTCAGCAACCTTCACCCCAGAACTCCCCCTCACTCCCAACTCCCAGCTCACTTGATGTACTCGTCGATATCGTCGTGCACGTCCGCCAGCTTCTTGAGCACCGAGTCCATCTTCTCGAGCGTCTTCTGGTCCGTGAGCGGGCTCAGCAGCACGGCCGAGATCAAGTGGTCCAGCACAAGCACCAGTTCGTTGCGCAGCGCCTTGTCCGGGCCCGCGAAGCCGTCGTCGCTGATCACCCCGGCGATGGTCTCCACGTCCGCCACGTTCTTGTCGATCCACGCGTCGTTGCGCTTGCGCGTGATGCGGTGCTGGATCTTGCCCAGCAGCTTGGACACGCGCTCGCGACTCTGCTGCTCGCTCTGCTTCTGCTGCGCGTCGGGGCTGGCCTCGGGCGCCTGCGCCTGCAGCTGGCGCTGCTCGTCCACGAACCCTTTGAGGTCGGCGCTGAAGGCGGCGTACTTGCGCTTGATCTCGGCGCACGTGGCGGCGTTCTCGCGGCTGAGCGGCACGTCCAGCCTGGCCACGGCCTCCTGCACCTTCAGCGCCTGCTCCACGCTCTCCAGACACGTCTGCATGCGCGCCTGCAGGTTGCGCAGCTCGTCCTCGATGGCCGACGAGCAGTACGAGCGCAGGGCGTCGCCGCCCACGCGCGCCAGGATGCGCTCGAACCCACTCATTGCTACGAGCTCCGCTATCGACTGGAGCGGAGACTGTGCCGGAAAACGGGTACAGTGGCGGTTAAAACCCGTTAACTGGTATGCGTCGGCTGCTACCGTTAGACGGCCAGCTTGTTCGTCTGCAGATGGCGATGCGGTTAGGCATGGCATAGAAAAACCCATCGTGGCAAGTATTACCTCCACTTCATTGAGCCATGTATAAGCGGAAGTGCGGCGTATTATGGGTGTAGCCGCATGCTGCGATGCCCACCGAGAGGAGGAATTATCTTATCCGAGTGGACATCCATTCGGATTGTGCCGTTGTGGATGGCCTGCTTTCTTAAACCAAAGCAGAGGATCATCAATACAGTAAGCTGCATAATTACTGTTTTCTTAAGAGAGCATCTCCAACGGTTCACGCCAAACAAACACGTCAAATTTGCCTTCAGCGTGAAATTTACAGTCCCGGAAAACGTTTATTTTAGAATTCCCCCACCCGATCACTGCAAACACCCCTGCAAATACGACAGATCTCATGTGACCACACTGGGCGCCAGAAAACCGGCTTCCCCCACACAAGCAGCAGAAGCAGCAAGGCGTCGGCTGCCAGGAACAAGACGACCGCCGCAAGCAGCAAGGCGTCAGCCACCAGCAGCAGCACGGGCGTGAATAAAAGCAGCAAGGCGTCGGTCACCAGCAGCTAGGTGTCGGGCACCAGAAGCAAGGCGTCGGCCACCAGCAACTTGTCCACAGAAAATACGTAGAGGCCCCCTCAGCCAATAGCGACCCTCCATTTGTTCACGGTACATTTAACGGGAGCTCGCTATTTTGTGCATTTTTGCCGTTACGATGGCAAAATATGCAGTGACACGGCAAATATTTAGCGTTTCAGTGAACCGATGGGAGAATAAAATACGCGATAAATAAATATTTTTTTTCCCGCTAAAAGCTCCTGCGTGATGCTTGGCGTGAACCGTTGGAGATGCTCTAAGGCCTAACCTTCCTTCACTTTCACTCTGTGTTTCTTGGGAAGAAGTCGTCAGGTTTACTGCGCCATGGAGAGCAAGCGACCGCGCCGGTGGGAACATCGCCTGCCAGTCCTCAAGCGGAGTTCCAAGTTTCTTGCTTGAGTAGTACTAGTAGCGCATTGCTGCGAGGTGCCGCGATTCACTGCGCGTAACAGCGCGTGCAGCAACTGAATCGCGATCGCATTTCAACTTTCTTGCCAAATGCTTCTTCAGGCCTCGCTGTTTTCAGCATTCGAGACACGTTTGATTTGCATGCTTCTTCGCCCCCGCCCCCCAAACACCGCCCACCTTCTTCGGTGTGTTCACAGACCTCCCCGACTCAGGAAACCTGGTACTCGTCCGCTGTGTAGCTTCATCACGGCAGCGCGAAAAGAATAATGGTAACAAAGAGTAGCCGAGAAGGCGATACCCGGATTAATTCATCTTAACGGTGTATTGTAAAAGTCTCATAATACCTAAACATAAGCAACCGAGTGGTTCCATTGCGGTTGCCTCCAGGAACAATCCGAGTGGATGTCCACTCGGATAAGATAATTCCTCCACTGAGAGCCATCCCCCAATCTACAACACGTCAATACACGTACATGCACAGGATACGCTGTTTTCGAGTCGGATGGCAGGCGGATCCAGGCGCCACTCGTTCCCTTCCATCTGCGTCGTCGCCAGTCGGGGCGCACTTCTACCCCGTTGTCAAGACCGAACGCTTTGGCCACTCTCTGCCAAAGGCGCTTTGACTGTCTCTCCTCGGGGTTTGTCTGTTTGTCTCCATCGAGATTCCGAGGCAATAGGGACACGACGGGCACTCGTTTTACGTTTAGCAAATGGCGGGGGCGTGCTGCTCGGTGCGACGCCTGTCAGCCTTGGGGCTCCTGTGCTTGGTCGTCGCCCTTCCTGACGATGGCGGGGCAGTGCTCGCGTCGTGTGCCGGCGGCGCGACGACACTTTCGACCGAGGACTGTTCCGGCTGCGGCGACTACGACTTGTGTCTTGGCTACACGACCGCGTCGAGCTGCTCCGGGTCCGGCTGCGAGACGGACGGAGTCTGCACGTACAAGTGTCTGAGCGTGGAGGCGAGCGCCGACAAGCTCGTGCTCCTGGTCGGCTTCGGCACGTACAAGAGCGACGAGGAGTTGGCGGCAGGTGGCTACACCAAGTCCGACTTGGCGGGTTTCCCGGACGAGACGAGCGACTGGCCGTCCGTCTCGAACGACGACGTCACCGCGCTGGGGAAGATCAGCGTCTCCTCTGCAGTCACCACGTTGTACGTCGTCTTGAAGTGCTGTTGCTGGTAAAACGTGCCGGTAAGTTTTTTTTTTCTAATGACTTTTTGTATGTGTGTCGGTGTAGTATCGCGTCGGGCGGAAGTGCAGCGGTGACGTTCCCCAAAGGCAAGGTCTCGAGTATTATCTTGTCCTCGAACGTGATTGCATCCGCGGCGTCGGTGACGACGGTGGGGCTCATGAATCTCGGTCTGGAGAACCAGATCGACACGCTGCCGGCTTTCGTCCCGACGTCGGTGGAGTCTCTGGACCTCAGCAACACGCTCCTGTCAACGTTTCCAGCCAAGCTGAGCACTCTGCAAGTCTTGAAGGAGCTGTACGTGACTTGTGCGGACGTGCTGTGAGAGAAATCATAAGCTGCGGGTGGCTAACGAGTTCTGCTGGCTGACCTTTTCCCGCAGAGTCTTGGACAACAATTACGTGACGACGGTGGACTCCACACACGGGATCGACTCCATCAACTCATTGTGCGGGTTAAAAAGGAGTTTGCTTCGGCTTGTGCCAAGGACGCTTCTAACTTGGCCGTTGCTTACAATCAATGCAGGAGCATGCAGAACAACAACATCGCTAATTTCTCCGCGGTTTTCTCCAAGGTGGAGAAGCTGTAAGTACTACCCAAGACGTGCGTGAGCACCACATACCCAAAAGTTAACGCTGTCGCCTGCTGTCGATTGATTTGTGCAGTTACCTGGGCGGCAACAATTTGACAAGCATCCCCAGTGCCATTTACAGTTATTCCAGCCTGAAGACACTGTACGGTAGCTTGACCTCCTAGCTATCCTTTGTGTGTGGTGTGCCTAACATTCGTTCTTCCTGGCACAACAGAAATTTAACGGGAAACCCGCTTGCATCCCGAGACTTCACAAGTGACGAAGCGAACTTCTTGAACGGCCTGGACACATTGGGTTTATCCACCTCCGACTTCAGTATCGAAGCGGATTGCTCAAGGGAGGGGTCGATATTCGGGGTGGCTGTGTGCATTACCGACGATGGCTCTTTGACGACGAGTGCTACGACTAGTGCTGCTACCGTCGCGCCAATCTCCGCAGCCTCCGATGACTCGGACACAACTACTGCTTCTACGTCGTCGTCGTCTTCGTCGACAAACTTGATCGTGGGAGTCGTTTGCGGGGTCTTCGTTGTGCTATTCGCCGCGTTCGTTTTCGTCCTCCACCGACGAAAGGAGGACAAGAAAATCGACGTCTCCATCGCGAGCGACACGGTCGGATACAGCGACCATTTCGCCTCTACGGACAACTGGCACCAGCTACTGCAGTCGCGTGGTCGGAGGACGTCCTCCTGTGCATTCGAAGACATGCCGATGGTGAGGCCCTCCAGCGAAGTCTCGATGGGTGTCCCAACTTTGACGAATGAGCAGAATGGCAACGACAACACAGACGGGGCTGGGACTGGAGCCACCGCTGTGTCAAGTATCCCGTCCTTTGTCTCTACCGAGGAGGCTGGCTCAAAGGGAAAGCCGCAGAGGTTTTTGTCCATCTGGAACGACCTCGATCTCCTCTCGCTGCAGCTACGCGCATCGGCGATCAAGGACCTCAAGCCGCTCGGTAGTGGAGCCTTCGCTACCGTTTGGTTAGTACGCTACAGGAATCTACAACTGCTAGCTTCGAAGCGTCTTCGACCGGAGAGACGTACGAAGAAGCACACTGCAGCTTTCGTGGAGGAGATCAAGCTCATCGCCCAATTCGACCACCCGAACCTGGTGACGCTGATCGGAGCGGCGTGGACAGTTGAAACAGATCTCCAGATGCTGCTCGAGTACATGGAAGGCGGCGATCTTCGGCGATACCTGGCGGACTCCAGTACCTCCAGTGGCTGGACGACTACAAAATTCAACATCGCCATCGATATCATCGAGGCGCTCGTGTACCTGCATTCCTTCGTACCTGCGCTCGTCCACCGTGATCTCAAGTCGAAGAACGTGCTGCTGTCGTCTGACATGGAAGCCAAGCTGAGTGACTTTGGTACGTCTCGATTCCGATCGTCCGACAAGACCATGACAGGAGGGGTGGGGACTGGTCGGTGGCTTGCCCCTGAGGTAATCCGTGGCGACTCGGACTATGGTCCAGCTGCCGACATCTACAGTTTCGGTACGCTGCTCACCGAGCTGGACACGAACCAGATCCCATACGACAACGTTCGTGCTTCAAACGGCAAGATCATGTCCGACCTGACGATTCTTCACCGAGTAGCGACAGGAAAGCTGCACCCCAAAGTTCGGTCAACGTGCGGAAAGGCATTAAAAGACCTGGTGGAGCGCTGTCTCGTGGAGGACCCGGCCGAACGACCGACTGCTCCTGCTATTGCGTACGAGCTACGGGTGATCCAGCAGGAAATGGCGGGCTCTCTCTAGGTGCGAGCGAACTATCTGTAGTATTTGGAGTAACTATGAAGAGAAGTTGTGGATTAGTTTTGTGGCGTAGCTGAGGGTGACGTTTGAGAACCGTACAAGGAAATGAACGTTTTTGTTCAAGTGCAGCAGTTTTCGCACCAGGAGCTCATCGACGTTGCCACTGTTCACGAGTAATTCGATTCCCTAGCCAAGAAGACTTAGATATCAATGGCGTACTCTGCATCGTGCACACGTTCTCGTGACGGAAGGAAACCTGTAGTAGAACCTTTCCGCTAGGGGAGACGTGAGTCGCACATAAGGATCCTAGCATTCCTCAAGCGAGAAAAGCGGTTGAAACCCTCGGTGGTCCAACCCAAACGCTCACCTCTAGGACACTATTTCTCAGTGAAGTTAAACCGACCGACCGAACGTCCGCAGCATGTTGTCTGACAGATAATATCCCACTAAGTCTTACCGTGAACCAGGCAAAACCTGCGACAGCGTCGAATTCACGACGACAAACACCGATACGATGGGAGAGTAATTGATATCTGCATTCCCAGTGAAGCGAGACCCGAGCGCAGCCAAATTCAGGATATCGTTGCGTAAATAGCAAGTTTTCCCACATCCAGAAGGCGCCAAGGCCAGGTGAAAAACTATTATCATTGGTTTTTCTGTCGCTCTTTGCCTTGATATCATCGAGTTGCACAGCGAGCAGCCTCGTCACGAGAAATTCGAACTGATGTATTGACAACCAAGTGACATCGAGGGCACCAAAGGGGCCGACTTTTGTCTGAATCCACTCTCTTTCCGAAGAATTGTTTCTCGTTGCGATCTAATTTACGCACGAACTTGTTCAGGATAGCGCAGCAACGTTATAGTCCTACACCACGTTGTACTGCTTGCTCCCAGCGCATTCACTTCACAGTTAGCTCTCCAGCTCTCAATCACGCCTCTGTGGCTCGTCGTCACGCGACTGCTGCTACTGTACATTGTACTGCGGCTTCTGACGGAGCCCCAACTTCCGTGGCCACGGCAACCGACTCAGATGGGGACGAATGCAGTTGCAGACACTCAGGGACGGGCACAGGAGCGACGAAGCACGGAGCTTCGAGCGAGAAACTTTGGAAATGTATTCCACTAAGCTCGATCTTGGCAACAGGGATAGTGAAAAGCTCGTGTCGATTCCAATTGCTGCAGCATACAGGCGCCTTCTTGCTCACCGTGTGACTGTAAACAAACCATTCTCTATTGTGCGACGACAGCTATGACCGGTTGGTATACGAAAGCAACTGCGTTACTAGAGGAACCGGAATACGTAAGTCTCCCCCCAGCGAGACTTCCTTAGCCTGCTGGGCCTGCAACTCCATCACGACTCCGGAGTAAGCGCCTTGTGCCAAATCCCTACCCGTTTACGAGACGCTAATTAACGCTGGAAGACCCAGGAACACCTATCGCAGCAGCTTGTAGCAATTCGAAGCAGACACTTCTTCACCTGGCCAAAGCCAAATCTCACGACATGTTTAAGACCACCAAGACGTTCCGGGACTGGCTTTTGGCTGTACATGTACAGTAGTTGAAGTCGGTGGTTCATTGCCCATGGGACAGGCTCGAGCAGTGCTCGGAGCATGCGCTCTCTCTGGAGTGACGTGGCCAAATTCCAAATGGCTCGATCCAAGAGATTTGCTCTCCTGTAATACGAGAAGTTCTGCTGATACCGGAAAGATGTATTATACATATCACGAAGTGAGCTTTTCGGGAGGCACGTGCTGCTGCGCCCAACTCGCCGCGTCACATTTTTAGTTTAAACTTATTGTTTGTATTGAATGTCTCACATCGCTCTAGAACCTAGCTCTCCCGAGGATCGATGCCATCGCGGCCTTGGGCTTTGCTTCGCAAAGGCAGTCGCTGCGCTCCTGCGAGGAAAGATTCTAAGTTCTACAGTGCTCGGCTCGCTGGAAAGCTCGGCGCTGGGCCCGCGTCCGCAAATGCCGCACGGATTTGCTGTGGCTACGCGCGCTCGCAATCGCTCTCCTCCGTTGGTCGTTTTATGTGACTTTCACCCCCTCCCTTTTCAGTTGGGCGATATAGCCATTTTCTTTTCAAGTGTGTTTTGCATTTGCATAGCGTAGGGGTAAGGGTTTCAAGGAGGGCAGCGGGGGAGGTGAAAGCAAGTGCAATCCGATCGCTCGAAACAGCCAATTTGATACCTGTGAATCGAGGAAGCATCCACAAGAAGGCCAACTGCAACCCAAGACCAAGCTCTTCCAAGGATTTATCTTTCCTATGAGGCCAACCGCATTCTCAGATGGGAATCCAGAGGCACTACATATTTTTTTGTGGTTGTAGACTGCCTGGGGTAGGAGACGGGGGTGCACATCAAATGGTTTTTTCATCGAGGTGCTTTTTTCCGGTATCAGCAGCACCCCAGCCCTGTTACAGTGTAATACAGGATTGTACAGTACTACTGTAGCTCGTGTCTACAGGTCCTGTAGACACGAGCTTGCTTCACCGATTACTGGAATACGGTGCTTTACGCTGGTACATGTAAGTATGAAATGGTTCTTTCCCTATCGGATCCCTTCCCTTTGCATGTTACATACTTCCAAGTAAAGCTTTGGCGTCTCGGTTTTGCCGCACCACCTGTACTCTCAGCACTTTCGCTAGACGTCGCTCCTCTGCATTGTCTTTGGATTGGCATCGCCGACGTCGACATCGTGCCACCAACAGCAATTAACAGAGACTTTGGACCGCAGTCCCGAATTGCATTAGCAAATGGTGATGCGTGCTTGGACTCGACATCTGGGGCCACTGGGACTTGCTTGGACTTTGCTACTCGAGGCCTCGAACGTTGTCGACGCGAACTGCGCTGCTGGGGCCTCCACGCTCACTACAGAAGGATGCTCGGCTTGTGAAGACCTGGAATTGTGCCGCGGCTTCAGCTTGGCTAGCGACTGTGTGGGTCCCAACTGCAGGACGGATGGGAACTGCACGTTCGAGTGTCTGAGCGTGGACGAGAATTCGCCAACTCTCGTTGTACTGGTGGAGTTTGGAGACTACCAGAGTGAACAGGAAGTCGCAGCTACAGGTGGCTACAACGACACGGACTTGAGTAAGTACCCGGATGAGACGAGCAACTGGCCTTCAGCCTCGAACGACCAAGTCGATACTCTCGGAACGATTGCTTTATCTTCTCAAGTTACAACTTTGTACGTGATGTCTTCGGTTCCAATAATGGTTCATGTTTTCTTTTACTGACGAGGTCCTCTTTTGCTTGCGTACAACAGTATCGTATCTGGTGGAACTGCGGTGTCTGAGTACCCCAAAGGCAAAATTTCGAGAATATCCTTAACTTCCAGCTTTATTTATCTCGAGACGGACGTGACCAAGGTGGTGTTGCAGAATCTAGACCTGGGGACACAGATCAGTCTGCTACCAGATTACCTCCCGTCATCGGTCAAGACGCTGGACCTGAGCAATACGCTCATGCCAGCGTTTCCAGTAGAATTAGGCAATATGGCCTCACTCCAGCGACTGTGGGTGTCTTGCTACTCTGCCTTTTTGATTTTTTCTTGTCACTAATGTGTGCGTTTACTGGTTGAGCAGACTGCTGGATTATAATTATTTAACTTCTATGAGTTCCGAAGACGTGATCGGTTCCATCACCACTCTGTACGGATGCTTCTCGAATTCACTTTACCTCGTTACAACTAGAAAACTCGGCTAACGATCGTATCCGATTTAGGAGCTTGGAGAACAACAACATCAAGACGTTTGAGGCAATTTTTCCGGACCTGGAGTACCTGTAAGGACTGAATGAATGAGCCTACAGTAGCATTAAATCATAGGCTGATGGCGTTTGTTCTTGCTGGGATTCTAGGTATCTCGGCAATAATAATTTGACAAGCTTCCCTGCTGCCATCTACAGTCACTCGAAGCTGAAGACGCTGTACGTTAGTCGTCCCTTTTCAAGATCGATTGAATAACTAATCTTTGGTTATGTCGTTGTAGAAACGTAGTGGGGAACCAGTTCTCCTCTCGCTATTTTTCAACCGCGCAAGTGACATTTCTGAGGAATTTGGGCACGTTCGGGCTCTCGGAGTTGGATTTCCAAGTCCCCGTGGGGTGCGATGCCGCGGAGCAGAGGCTTTTGAACGGCGTCACGGTGTGTCTTACAGACGCAGACTCAACAGGGTCGACAGGAAATGATTCCGATGCGTCAAAGGCGACTCGCGTGGATGATTTGGACTCCACAACTACCGCCTTGTCTTCAACACTGACGCGCTTGGTACTGGGTATCGTTTACGGAGTCGCCGCGGTGGCGCTGGTTGGTACGTTCCTGTTTACGGCGCTGCAAAAGAAAGGAACTCGGAACCCCAGTGCGAACGGAACAGCTGAGTACAACGATAACGATTCCCCTCCTCCAGAGGACGGTGACCGGCAGATCAAGAAGCTGCGCTCTGGTATTTATCCCTCAAGCTGGCGTTCCAAAGGTTTCGCAAGCCACTCCAGCGGGTTTTCGCTTGGTATTCCGTCTTCTTCGCTAGGGGATGACGACAGCAATGACATTCCGGTGCTCGAGGCGTCCAGCATCAGTACTTCAAACTATGCTTCCGTTGCTTGGACGGCACACGCGGACTCAAAGATGAAACGAGATGGCTACACGTCAATTTGGGACGACTGCGAACTTCTCTCACTACAACTTTGCGTCGGGTCGATCATGGACATCAGGCAACTTGATAGCGGGGGGTACGCAACGGTTTGGCTTGTGCGTTACCGGGATTTTCAACTTCTAGCATCCAAGCGGCTTCGATCGGACAGATGCACGAAGAAGAATGTGGTGGCTTTCATGGATGAAATCAAACTCGCCGCCAATTTTGACCACCCCAACATCGTGCAGTTTGTTGGCGCGGCGTGGACAACGGTGAGTGATCTGCAGATGCTACTCGAATACATGGACGGAGGTGACCTTCGCCGGTATTTGTCAGACCCAAGGACCCCTACAGGATGGACCCACCACAAATTTGGCATTGCTATCAGCGTCATCGAGGCGCTCGTGTACTTGCACTCGTTCGTGCCTCCACTGCTTCACCGCGATCTCAAGTCGAGAAACGTACTGCTTTCCTCCAATTGCAAGGCCAAAGTGAGCGACTTCGGCAAGTCGCGCTTCCGCTCAGAACATAACACAATGTCCGGCGGAGTTGGTACCAGTCGGTGGCTCGCCCCCGAAGTGATTCGAGGCGACACGGACTACGACAGCTCCGCGGATATCTACAGCTTCGGCGTCTTGATGACCGAGCTCGACACGAACAAAATCCCGTACAGCAACACTCGTGGGCCCAACGGGAAGGCCCTCTCCGATACGGCAATCATGCACCGAGTCGCTAGCGGCAGCCTGTACCCCAAGGTTCGCCGAAGTTGTGAACAGGCGCTGAAAGAGTTAGTGGGGCGATGTGTCGTGGGAGTCCCGGCCAAACGACCCACGGCTGCTGAAATCGCACACGAATTGCGTGTGATCCAGCAGGAGATGGCAGCTTCTCTCTCCAAGCGGGCACCTTGGACGACGGACTTTATCGGACGTGGAGCCAAAGGTCCGTGCCGGTCAGGTCCTGTAGCCTGACGATGATTCAGGACTTGGGGCAACATCAACCTTACAAGCGTCGGAGGGCTGTGAGTGATGTTGTCGGGAATCCGGCTCGTCGCTTCGATCTTTTCCTCTGGATCCGCTTGAGCGAGGTCGATTAATGTGGCCTGGCTTGGGACTGCTATTCCCGAAAGACTGTTTGGTGTCAGCTCCTGCGAGTCCACACCAGTTCCGCGACGTCGACGTCCTTCGAAACCTACCAGACGTGACGATCGTTCAGGCGGGGATTATCGTCAGTGGTCGTACACGCAGTCCACAGCGATAAGCTTGGCAGCATTGGCGTCACGCCATTACGTACCTCGTCGTACAGTGCCGAGAAGCGTTGCGTTTGCCTAGTCCGACACTGTCCAGCGCCAGCCAGCGCTATTAGATGTTGCACATTCTTGCCTTGCGCTCGGTCTCACTAAATTTAGACAAACCCAAAGAGTCTGTGGAATTACAAAGCACTACAAGTAATTTTCATCCAATCAGCGAAAATTTGATAATATCAGCACCACTTCGTGACCAGCATCTTAATCCACCCCAGAGCTTGCTAGCGTGGCCGATACCTTCCATGCCGACTTCATGGTCATCAACTTCTTCGGCCTGTCGGGCGCGGGGAAGACGACACTGTCGACCTAACCAAAGCGCGATCTGATCGGCGACGACGAGCACGGCTGGGGCGACGAGGGCTTGTGCAACGTTGACGGTGGCTGCTACGCCAACACCATCAATCTAAGCATGGAGAACAGAACGTCGCCGCTAAGGGGGATACCTATGCCCAGACACCGGTAGCCGCGCGAAGCAAACTCGTAGATGCGGTTCTCCACCCCCACGCGCAGCGTCTCCGCGTTCACGTTCATGTCCAGCACCACCTGCGGGGCGCCCTTCACGGAACGGAAAATCTCGCCAGTGTTGTTGTCCTTCAGCTTCACAATGCGCTTCGTCGTAGGGTATACCGGTAACAGCGTGTAGTGTTGTAGCGTGTACTCCGCCCACATCGTGAACTTACACGGGTACGGGTTGCCCGTACGGGACGACCGAGCGCCGTACTTCAGGGTGACGTCTACCGTGACTGCGTTTTACGAGATCAGGCTGTACCTGTTCACCGAGTGTTGGTTCAGCGTCAGCGTGCCTATCTTCTCCGTCTTGTCCGAGCACAGCACCTCCATCGACGCCATTTTCCTCAATGCACATCAGACGCGTCACGAGGGCGTTCTCCTCGACGAACCGGTGGCCAGTGTCACCGACAACACTGTCAGCATGACCATGGGGAATCCCCGGCGGTATCTCCAATGGGGATACCGCCCACGATGAGGCCACAGAACAGGATCTACACCAGGCAGAAGTTGCCCACGGTCGCCAACACTATCTGCAGACGGCCGTGCGCGTCCGCGGACCCGATCATCTCGGCGACGCGGCCTAGGAGCGTGTTGCTACTCGTGCTGGTCACGGCGCGTCCCCGTGGCGAAGCAGGTACCGAGAGGATCTGTTTAACCAAATCGTCCCGGTGTGTATTTTGAAACCCATGACTATTCTCAGCTCCAGAACGCGAGGAGAGACTTTCAAGCAGCCATGGTGGCGGATGTAGAGCGAGTTACAGCCTCTGCTGTATCTACATCGATTCGGGAGATAAAGAACTTACCTCTAAGCTACCGAGATGTTCCATAAGCACTCTTGCGCATTTCATAAGTTTTAGACTTATCCCGAAAATCGCGATTTTTGCTGCCCTTAAGTCGCGTGTTGGTTGTTAACAGTAAGAAGAGGGAGAAAACGTACCAAAAAGGGGAAAGGTGGAGAAATAACTAATTGCGGTCGTTACCTTTGTATCAAGAAAATTATACCACTAGATAGCCCTTTATCTTAAACTCCATGCTATGGCACTCGTGCTGAAGCAAACGCTCTTCACCGCCCAACGTATTGACGTCAACGAAGCAACTTGACTGAGCTTGAATGGGCCATGGGAAAGCATTTTCAGCATTTTGGAAAACACTTGAGAGTGGTACTTCAAGTACACCTCTTGCTTCCGATGCACCGCTGACTTGATTTTCACGTGCTCCAGCTGGAGCTCCAGCTTCTCGAATGAGCGAACAAGCCGTGCGGGCGCAGCGAGATGCCCACGCCAGCCTTCACCTTTATCTCTGTGGTGCTCGGTGTGCGACGCCAAGAAGACAACGCCCGACGAAAGCCGCGTGATCTCCCATTTGAATTTTGAACTGTGCGGTGGTCCGGGAATGGACCTCAGATGTGGACCTACCGACATCTTCGCAAAGATCTGAACAGCAAAAAGATCTGAACACTTACTAAAATTCGTGATTTGAGAAGGATTTTCTCTACAAAATTTGACTGGGATAAAATCGGCATATATTTGACCAATCAAATCTACACACTGATCACTTCGCTCGCGGACTCGTTGACGCCGCCGCTGAGCACGTCATGGACGCGTGAGGTGTCGTCGTCCTGCGCATCAACTACACTCAGGAGGCTCGCTTCGTCCAGCATGCCCTGCACGTCCGTGGACGTCACACAGCCAAAGAAGGGACCCGCTTTGTCAAATGAATGACGCACGGTGTCCGCAGAAATCTTGCTCAGCGCGTGCATTGCGTGGTCGAACATGTAGCGGCGCCGCTCCGCCGAATTCGTAGGCATAGCGTTCAACA
>JAGDFM010000515.1:0-16984 GCA_019155715.1 Phytophthora pseudosyringae
AGGTGGACCAACCGCTCTGGAACGGCTGCAGCCACGACAGCAGCGCGCTGGTGTACAGGATGGTCTTGGGCTTGATGAGGCGCGCGGCGGCCTTGTTGGCCTCGTCGAAGGCCGTGACGGGCTTGGGCGACACGGCCTCGGAGTAGTTGTTGGGGGTGCCTTCAGTCATGGTTAGTGAGTGACTTGACCGACAATTCCCTAGGGAGGAAGACTTGTTGGTGTTGCTTGTCCAAATGGAAAGTGAGCGAGACTTCCATGCCAGAATTGCGGTGGAGCCCCAGTGCCGCACAGTCCGCACTCAGTCTTTGCCGAAAGTCTCTTGATACATTTTGACCTGCTTATGCAGTGCAACGTTTTCGTGCTGTGCCGTACGTATGTTGGTTGGATCACAAACTTGATTTGACTCTCCGATGTGTTGCTTGAAGTTTGTAGAGCATAGGGTTTCGGGAAAAAAGCGACTTAGTGCGACAAGAGATGGATGGATGGAGTCACACACTGAGTGAACGAGCTCTTCAGACTCGATCCGTCCCGTCGAACGAAGCGCAAGAAATCGATCCTCCACCTGGTGCGTCCGTGTATTTGTCACTTCTGGGCTCTTCTCTTGTTTGATTCTGGATGTTTTCTTTCTGCTTCAAGCAGCGGATAGGGAATCGAGTGGAGAGTCGATCGCGACCTGGTGAGCACTCGAAGTTCGAGTGTTCGAGGCGAACAACCTGCCGAGCTGAACTGACGTAGGTTTCTGAAGCTCGGTATTCTTCGCATTAAAATGCTGCAGGGCAACCGGCTTCCGAATTGTTCCTGGGTTGCGAATCTGCCTGGGTAATGTATTAGATGCAACCTTCTCCACACCAGTACGAGATCTCAACTACGGTATGTGCAGCTTGCAAGATCATCAGCGCAAACGTCGTCACGAGGAACAATGGTCCGAACGTCTTGGGAAACCTCCAGGCTGGAATCGAGAATTCCAGTGCGGTCTGATGGTTTGTAGGAAGGAGAGATCGAGAGGAATGGTTATTAGTCAAATCGTTTACAAAATTTTGATTCGAGAGTAACGCAGGTAACGGTATGCTCGTTATGCTGGTGAACTCGAGAGCAGAGTCTACCAGTAGAGGCATTGTAATATACTATGCTTAGTAGTAACTCGTATCTGGATATATTCGAAACTACTAAGGGAAAGGTTGAATTCAACCTGTTGAAAGGAACCAACAGAGAGACTAAATGAGGTGGCACCAAAGCATCGACCTCTCTCGACTCGTACAGTTCCGTGGTACATTGTACCACCTAGTGTTTTTACTGGACGAGCAAGTCACAGTAGGCTTACGATGCTTAGTTAATACATGCTTATCACGCTGAATCATAACGTTGCCATGTATTCTTTAGCACAGAATCCTACGGGCATGAACGTGTAGACCAAACAGCAGCAGACGGCTCTCTGTCGCGACGTCCATCGTGTGTCGCAGCTACGGCTGCAGCCAGGGCTGCAGCGACGACCACGCATTCTTCGTCGATGTCCTCCGCCATCGGTTTGTGTGTTTGTTTCTGGGCAGCCAAGCATCTATCTACCTGTGCAATCTAATAACTGAGGACCTTGCGACTGAGCAGAGGTCGCCGTGGCGAGCTGAGTGGGCAGAGATGACGACAGCAGACTGACCAATAAGAACGCCGTATTTTGTAGCCGAGGAGGCCGATAAAAGACTTGAACCTCTCCCTAAGTACTCAGTACAATTGAAATCGAGCAAAATGTGGCAACATAGTACTATGTAGTAGTACTTACAGTAGTTTCACCAGTACTTTCGAGGCCGCTGCAGATATTCCCATCATGGTGAATCCCGCCTCTATTACCTCTATTATTATAACGAAGTCAAATTTGCTTATGTGCACCGGTTTTCCGCAGTTGTACATGTACGTTGACCGCTCATATTGATTCCATAGCTCCTAGGGATTGAACCGTGGAAGCGATCACGAGCGTGCTCACTGCTACAAGACGGGCAAGAGGGTGTACGCTGACGACAACAGGAACTGTAGATAGACCAAAACATCCTTGGTATCCATTAAATTGAGCAACATAACTTTTGCTTCCTACTCGCTAAGTTTCGAAGTCGTTTTCCCCTACCTACACGCATGCGTCCACCTTATATTGGTCAGTTCAGGTGACTTCAGGTAGCAACGCACGACGGCAACTTGTGCACTGATAATGATGCCTTGTGATTGTTAGTATTATGTGCTGCTCAGCGCCAGGAGCAAACAACGTACCATGGTCGTCATCATTCTACATCATTCTACTTCCAGTAGAATCACTAGTACTATTTAGCTCAGAAAGATTCTACTTAGTACTAAGTAGATTGCGAGTCGCTGCGGGATCAAACTACATAGTACTACAGTACATAGTAGTTGCACTATAGTACTGATATGCTACTGTCTACTGGAATTCTGGTACACTCTGCTCGAGAGTTTGCTCGTACCGCTGCTACAGACAACCCTGGCCAATTTAATACCTGTGTTACCTAATATCCTGGTGTACTTCATCAATTAACGATCCACCGACTCAGTAGTCAGGCTTAACTATGGAGCTTAATTAATATCTGTCAAACTTCAAATTTAATGCTCGATTGGGATTTTTTTCAATACATTTGCTATGTGAAATTTGGGAACTGGTCCAGCAGCCAGTTCTTGGCCTGTCGGTAGTACTGCATGACAGAGTTTCGAGCTAACAGCTTGCCCTTACGGCCCGTCTTTAAAAAGAGGTGCATGCCGAACCTGTCCAACACAGCTTCCAGAACAATCGCGGCACGCTCGCGCTGCATGGACAGTTCCAGATACTCCCAACTGACGTCTTCCTCCTCGATAAACTGCAGAAAGGAGCGCGCTGCGGACTCGCGAGCAAGCTTCGTTTTTGCCGGTGTGAGGTCATTCAGCATGAATAAAGGGGCTGTTCCAGCAGAGATCCAACAGCGCCAGCGCGATTGTAGGAATGAGTGGTGGTGACTGCACTCAGAGTGTAAGGGTGTGACGTCATCGTGGCGCTGCTGCAGCCGACACCTGAGGTGGTGGAGCAGTTGGACGACATCCTGATGTTCAACGAGGGCCACATGGTGTACGTCACGGACCGCGGACGGAGATCCTGGACTACTTCGAGGAGCGCGGCTTCAGCTGCCCTCCCCGTGTGGATCCTGCCGACTTCTTGATCGAAGAAACGTCAGGCCGCGGCCACCGCTACTCGAACGCCAAGGTGGCGAGGAAGGACCTGACCATGATATCGGAGGATTTCAACAACCTCTTCTGCCAGTCGAGCATCTACAAGAAGGCGCACGAGGCGATCAGCCCGGGCTTCAACGAGCACCAGTGCGAGAGCCCCGAGGACTCCAAGAAGGCAAAGAGCATGACCAACCTGGCACGCTCGAAGCAGCAGTTTCGGCTAGGCTTTCATCCCGAGCACGCTGCTGCTCTTGAATCGCCAGAAGCTGGTGTGGATCCGGGACACTCCGCTGCTGTGGGGCAATTTGAGCGAAGCGCTGATCATCGGACTTGTCGTGGGGATGCTGTATTTCGATGTAAGCTCGACGTACTACCTGCGCATGATCTTCTTCAGTATCGCGCTGTTCCAGCGTCAGGCGTGGCAGCACATCACCATCTTGCTCCAGCTGCGCGGCGTATTCTACAAGCAGCGCGCGCGTAACTTCTTCCGCACGAGCGTACTCCATTGCGGAGACGGTGGTGCAGACCCCGGCAACCTTGTCGGTGTCGTTCATCCTGGGCACGTTCTTCTACTTCATGAGCGGCCTGACGCGGACGTTCGAGAAGTACATCGTGTTCTGCTTGGAGCGTGTGTGCTTCCAGCACGCTATCGGCGCGTACACACACACACAGACTAATCTGAGCTCACTCTCTCCATCACGATGGGTCATGTGCTGGCGGGTATCTCTGTGAGCTTTTTCCTGCTGATCTCGGTCAACATCATCCTGGCGGATCTGATCCCGGCGTACTGGATCTGGATGTACTGGTTCACCCCGCTGTGCGCAGCAACATGCTGTCGGAGTTCTCTAGCGACCGGTACACGCCTGTGAAGAGTGCCAAGTACCTAGACAACTGCTCGATCACGCAAGGCACGGAGTACGTCTGGTTCGGAATTGGCATTCTGCTGGCCTACTACCTATTATTCACCACGCTGAACGGTTTGGCGATGTACTTCTTTCGGTACGAGAAGTAGAACGGTGTACACGTGAAGGTGATGGCAGACAATCCTCCCGAAGAAAACAGCGATACGTGGAAGTGCGAACTCCGAGTGCTGAAGACGTCGTGCGGGCGAAGGTAGGCGGCAGTGGTCTGCCGTTTACACCTTGCGCGTACCGGTAGTATGGACGCACGTTTGGCTTTAATAGCCACACTGGCATGTTTCCTTGGCAAAATTAATAGACAGCGAACTGTAGCAGCTTTAGTGGAAGCACAAACAGTAGTAGAAGCTACAGAATTCCAACAAAGCTTGCTTCCGTGTAACATATTAATGAAAAGTATAGCGTATACATGTATATATCGACGAGCTAGATTCTTCACTGCATCTGGCCACTCCACTACACCTTGCCCGACCAAACAGGGAATAATCCCAAGCAAATCGATACGGCTATATTCTGCTTTTCGCAAATATCTCATTACTGCACACTAATCATCATTGAATCAGGGAATACTTGCACCCAAAGCGAACAGGCAGGGCACAAGAGGTCTGAAAGTTAGCTATGCACCGTATATCATGTCTTCCATCTCCGCCGCAGCATTGACCGCGTCACGTGCGTGCAACTCCATCTTGGTCACCACAGTTGTCGTGATGTACTTCATGCTGGCATGGGCAGCGCGCTCCAGAGCGCATCGTGCACTCCTTGATAGTTAGAGTGAAACCGTTGCTGTTCACCATGTTCGAGCGGTCGCATATCTCTTTTCGATCCAAAGCCAAGCGCTCCTTAATGTGAGCCTTCAGGACCGAAAAGCAACCCTCTATAGGGTTGCACATCGGCGAGTAGGGACCTAGGCGGAGGAGGACGAGGTCGCGACGCCACACGCTGCTCTGTCTGCCGGTGGGCTGGCGCGTTGTCTAGGACGACAACAACGTTCTTGCCGCTGTAATTCTCGCAGAATACGGACGAGGCTTTTACCGTCCGGTAGATATCGTCGATAAAAGCAGCGTTTTGCTCCATGCGGATGCTTCCTCTCTCCAGCTTGTACAGAAGGACACCCATGTCAGAGTTGACAGCACATTGCACTTGTAAGCTCGCCCCTTTTGAGGGCGGCAATACTAACGTAGCGCGCTCTCCCCTCTTCGCACGCCCCCGCCCTCGCTTGCAGTACACGTTGTAGTTGGTCTCGTCAAAATAGATGATACAGTCGCCATCTCGCTGGTGCTTTTTCAGCGCCCTAGCGAAGATTTGACGCTTGGTCTTGTTGACCAGGTTGTTGCAAGTCATGGGCTCGATGCGTGTTTGCTTGACCGTGTACAACATTCCCAGCAAGTGGCGGCTGATGGTCGACGTTGAGACCTGCACGTTCATGTCATAGGCGAGCATAGTCCGCATGACCTCCAACGAGTACGTGCAGTTGTCGTTGAGATAGCTCTCGAGCGTCGCCTCGACGTCCGCCGTGACCTTCACGATGTTACCGCGAGCCCCGCCGCGAGGCAGATCTTCAACACGGCCGTTGGCCACGATACGGTAGGCCACCGACCGTGAGATACCGTTGCTCGCGGCAACCTTGAGCCAGTCAGCACGGCCGGAACGATGAGCAGCGAGGACCCGGAGCTTCTCAACTGGAGAGTGCTTGCGGAGGGAGGCTTGGGAGGTCATCTGCCGCGGGGAAGGAGAATTTGTAACGGGTCCCCTCCCAGTTACATAAGTAGTTTAGATAGTACATAAGTAGTCATGGGTACACCCGGCTAGCGGGTGCTGAAGTGTCACACGCTGATTGGTTCATAATCGGGGAGCCAGACCCCTTATCATCCAATCACGTGCTGACCTGCATTTGAGTGGTTCACATGAGGCCAGGGCATCCGCCCAGGTCCTAATACCAAAACAGAGTTGATTTTTCCCCGGACTTAATACTTGGTCTTCGTCGCCGGGTGCTCCCTCATCACTACGTGTAAGCTAGTAACGGGTAATTAGTTACACCTGGTAGCACTTAGTAGTCCTTCCAACGACCTAGATCAAGATGAGCCAAGTCCCGATGTCTGTTTCCTCCGGGGAGACCCGAGGCCATGAAGCCTTCCTCCATCTCACACGTATCGAGTGGGAAGCTCTCCACCGCCTCGCGGCGGTGTCCGGAGAGGCTGTCGTCACATCGCTGCTGAGCTCAGCGACGCCGGACCAACAGCGTCACTGCCCAAGAGTTCATGGAACGCGAGCTCGCCGAGATGAAGCGGCGAGTATCAACTCCCTCGCGTTCATCCAAGAACGACGCCGTGAAGATGGAGACGTCTACATACTCGTCGGGCCCGGATAGGCTACCGCTGAATCGCTGGTTCCGCGAGATCGACATCACCATCGCCTCAAGACTGATCGTGGCGCCGTCGGCCAAGGTCAACTTCCTGCTATCCCGATTGTCCGGGAAAGCCAAGGAGTGGGCCCTCGGAAAGCTCGTGGTCGATTCGCAAGCGTTCTCTACTCTGGAATCGATCCAGAGTGATCTGCGTCTTGCATTCGAACCCCCGCAAGACGAGTCGCGTGTGCGCGCGGACTTCTTTGCCCTTAAACAAGGCAGACTGTCGATGCGCGACTACGTCCAGAAGACACGACATCTCGCGTCGTGTATCGTCACGAGTCCGATCGACATGGCCTCGCAAGTCCACGTCTTTGTGTTCGGCATGCGAGAAGGCATGACAAGGTACAGCCTTACTCGGACCGAACCTGACACGCTGGAGAAGGTCATTGCCCTCGCGCTGCGCGAGGACTACGTGGTGATGTCGTCGTACGCGAAGCCCATGGCAACCGACACTCGGGCGAGCGTGCCGAGCCCATGGAGATTGACGCTATCGAGGCGTCCAGCGGTCGTCAGTGGACGAACCCATCCGCTCGACGCGGAGGTCGGCCTGCCCGATCGATGACATGCTTCCGCTGTCGGAAGCCGGGCCATCGCGCGGCCGTCTGTCGCGCGCCAGCCCCCGTTCTCGCGAACACCATCGCCGACAACTTCGGTGACTCCATCCTGGCCGGCCCATCAAAAAACGGTAGGTGCGGGGCGCCCTACTGGTTTCAACGAAGGTCCGGGTCCACCGGTGGCAGCCTGGCCTTCCAGCCCTCCCGTGCTACATGCACACTTCAATGCCACCACTACGAGCGGCGACTCGAGACTGATCATCGTCAGCCTTCATGTCGCCGGTGCCCGGCGTCCACTTCGCGCGCTCCTCGACTCAGGAGCGTCTAACAACTTCTTCCGCGCGTCGTGATTGCAGGTGCTCCCCGAGAGTATTCGCGTCCGGGATGGGCCGGGCGAAGTCGTCGTCACACTGGCGGATGGCAAGTCGCGCCGTGCAACGCGGCGTGAGGTGTCCCTGTCGTACACCTTTGATGGATTCCGCAGCAATGACGACTTCCTAGTGATCGAGATCAACTACGCGTTTGATTGCATTCTGGGCATACCATGGCTCGCGCGCTATCAGCCAGAGATTGACTGGCTGGCCAGGTCTGTTCGTCGTCGTCGTGGTTACGACGTGAGTGAGGTGTTCACCCACCTCTTGATGTCACCAAGAGACTGGCCGCACGTCTCTGTCATTGACAAGGCGGTTACCACGCGCGTAGCACACAGAGTGAGCGATGGCCCTCTCTGTGCTACTTGCGCAGTGCTGCTAGAGGAAGCAGACTCATCGCCAGCGCGATGATGATGATGATGATGCGGTCGAGTATGGGTTCCCGCTGACGAATGAGTCAGCGGTCGAGCATGGGTTCCCGCATAGCAAGTTGGCGGTCGAGCAGAGGCTCCCGCAGGGCGACGGTGCGGTTGAGCAGCGCCTCCCGCGCCATTCCGGTGTGGTCGAGCGTGGTTTCCCACACCTAGAGGAGGGTATATCTCCATCGCCCAGCGACAGCGAGTTATCATCTTCGAGCAGTGGCTCGAAGCGCAAGAAGAAATCCAAGCGCCGCCGGCTGAAGCCTCGAGACCACCCCTCACTGGCGGAAGCACCAGTGCTTGAGTCCGTCCATGCAGTCGAATATGTGGAAGGCGCCCCTCAGCGGACCCGTGTCGTCGAAGTTGCGAGCCCACCTCGCAACGCGTCGTCGATCACGCGCCTTCCAGGTCTCTCCTGGAAGCATTTCCTGCGCGATCTCAAGGCAGGCAACATCGAACAAGTGTGCTTGATCACCGACACTGACACGACGAGCCACACCGTTAATTCGGTTTCCGACGGCGACTCGCCGTCGCGTACCAAGAGCGCCGAACCCAAATCGGCCCGCGAAGAGCGCTTCGCGGCGCAGTCATGGGAAGCTCTGCGCGAGTCGGGTAACCCGGTCTACGACACCGCTCGCGAGTACGCGGACGTCTTCCCGGACAAGATCCCCGCCGAGCTACCCGCGGACCGCGGCGTTCGTCACGAGATCGACCTCGCGCCTGGTACGAAGTACTGCGTTACGCGACAGTGGCCTCTACCCCGCGATCAAGTGAAGGCCATCGACGAGTTCTTCGAGGGTCGCCGCAAGGCTGGCCACGTGCGCGAGAGCATCTCACCACACTCGAGCCCAACCTTCTGCGTGAAGAAGGCCACCGGCGGTTGGCGCATTGTCCACGCGTTCAACAAGTTGAACGATGCAACCATCCCCGCGCAGACGCCGATTTCCCGCTAGGACATGGTGCTGGACTCCATGGCGGGCAGTGTCATCTACAGCGCCATCGACTTGACCGATGGTTTCTATCAGATCCTGATGAGAGCATGCGACATACCTCTCACCGCGGTGAGCACTCCGAACGGGATGCTCTGGGAGTGGCTTGTCATGCCTCAGGGATTGAAGAACGCTCCTGCCACCTTCAATCGCATGGTCTCCCATGTGCTGCGTCCACTTCGCGACTTTGCACCGAGTTACTTCGATGATATATTTGTGCACAGCCGCGCTGAGGGTGAGCTCAGCGCTGTGGAAGTCCACTTGAGGCAATTGTTCCAAGTGATGCGGGAGAACAAGCTGTATGCGAACTTGAAGAAATGTGTCTTCTGCGCCCCGGAGATCCCGATGTTGGGTTGCTACGTGAGCAAGGACGGCGTCCGTGCTGACCCTGAGAAGGTCTCGTCGATCTGTGCGCGGCCGACACCTACGAACCCCACTGAGCTACGTCAGTGGCTGGGTCTGGCAAACTACTTGCACAAGTACACGAAAGACTATGCCGGACTCATCCAGCCACTGTCATCACTGCTGAAGAAAGACGCCGCATGGGAGTGGCGTTCTGAACATCGAGAGGCCTTCGACTCGGTGAAGAAGAGCCTATCGTCCGCGCCGATTCTGATGATCGCGGACGATTCGAGGCCATTTTATGTCGTCTGCGACGCCAGCGACTTCGCCATTGGGTGCGCCCTGATGCAATTTGACGACGAGGGTCGCGAGCGAGTCGTCAGCTACCAGTCCCGCCAGCTGAAGCCGGCGGAGAAGAACTATCCGGTGCACGACAAGGAACTCCTCGCCATGCGCTATGCTCTGATCAAATTCAGAGTCTACTTGCTCGGTGAGCAAAAATTCGCTGTCTATACTGACCACGCATCGCTGCGAACAGCGATGAAGAGCCCGCACCTGTCTCAACGGATGGCGCGTTGGTTGTCATTCTTCTCCGAGTACAACTTTGTGGTGCACTACAAGCCCGGCAAGAACAACATTCTCGCCGATGCATTGTCTCGGCGCCCAGACTACGACCCACGTGAGGGACTGGATCGCCAAGCGATTGGCGAGGCAGATGATGAAGATGATTGCGTCCTCTGCGTGGCGTTAGGGCTGAACCTGATGATCTCGTCCGCGGGATTGTCACTACGCGAAGAAATATCTTCCGCGTACGCGCACGGCGCGGTGTACGCCAGCATCCTGGCGCATCTGCGCTCGCCGAGCGAGAAGACACTCGGTGCCCTGACGCGCTCTTAGCGCAGCCACATCAAGCGATATGCACTCGACGACGACCTGCTGACGTACGCCATCGACCAGTTCGATGTCCCGCGAGTGGTAGTTCCGAATGACAAAGACCTCCGCGCCAGGATCATCCACGAGTACCATGACACGCCTACGAGCGGCCACTTAGGACGCGAAAAGACTTTCGCGGCGGTGGCGCGGGACTTCTTTTGGCCCCACCTGTACAAGTGGGTGCGCAAGTGGGTGCGCACTTGCGAGACGTGCCAACGTGTGAAGCCCTCTGCGTCTTCGCAGGCCCCCCTGCGTCCTCTTCCGGTCGCCACGGAAGCCTGGCGCTTGGTCTCGATGGACTTCATTTTTGGGCTTCCGCCCGATTTCGCCGGGCGCACAGGCGTTCTGGTGTTCGTCGACAGATTCAGCAAGATGGTACATTTCGTACCCGTGCCCACGTCGGTCACCGCGGAAGAGTCCGCGGCGCATTTTGTCGACGCCGTCTTCCGCCACCACGGCCTGCCGGAATCCAACGTCTCCGACCGCGACCCACGGTTCACATCCGCGTTCTGGTCCAAGCTGTTCGAATTGCTGGGCACGAAGCTCCTGATGTCGACCGCGGCACATCCGGAAACGGATGGACAAACGGAACGCGTCAACCGCGTCCTCGAGGACGTGCTTCGCAGTTACGCGACGTCTTTCAAGAGCTGGAGCTCGTTTCTGTCCCTCGCAGAGTTTACCTTGAACAACGCCGAGCACGCGTCGACGGGAATGACCCCATCCTTTGTGAACTCCGCGCGGCATCCGCGCGTTCCTGCGATGCTCGCCGTGGGCCACCCCACGGTTACCCGTGCCTTCACCCTTGGTGGGGGAGGAGTCGAGACTTCAAGAATAACGCCGGCCGAGACACCGGCAAAGGACACGCCGGCTACCTCTCCGGCGACGCCGCTGCCAGGTCAGCGTGAAGCCACCGTCAATGCCGTGACGCGGTCCCAAGCGAAGCCGATCCTCGCAACGCCGCGTGGCGCGGCGACTCCGCTTGCAGAATGGACGAAGCGGACACTGATCACGCCCAGTGATAACAGCACCGCACGTCAACATGATACGCCACTCGCCAACTACGCCCCCAAGCCGTTGGCGCAATCAGCCGATCACTCGGCTGTGTCGGATTTCGTCCTACCGCGACAGTCCATCGCGTGCTTCGTGCGCGATGCACTGCAAGCCACAGTGGACAAGCAGAAGGAGAACGCAGACAAACGAGGACGCAAGAACTTGGATCCATTTCACACGGGCGACCGTGTGTTACTATCTACCGAAGGCCTACGATCTTCGGCTGTGACCAACCTAGGCGCGAGCAAGCTGGCTCCGCGCTTCATCGGCCCCTTCAAAGTGACGAAGGTCATCGGCGACGCGTACACGCTGGACGTCCCGTCATCGCTGCGCCTCCACCCGACGTTCTACATCGGGCGCCTCAAGCGTTACCATCCAGCCGAGATTGCAGACTTGGACCGCCAGGAGCTGGCGGCGGAGCATGCGTCGAGCGTTCCTCGCGATGAAGCTGTCGCGCCATCGAGCCATCTGCACCTGTCGCCCGCTCGCGCGGACGCGACCCCGTCTGCGCCGAACCCAGGACGCGCTCCTCCACGACTCGCAGTCGCGCCAAGAGTTCACGGTTCGACTGCCGGATCTGCGCCGTCGTCTGCTGCGCCTGTCACGCGTGCTCCTGCGCTCGCTCAGCCTCAAGATGAGCGTCCGCAGCCCGGTTTTCAGCGGCCTCAACAGCATCCAAAGTCGCCGGCGCGCGAACTGTACCGCCGCAAGGGTCCTCCGCCGCTTGTAGATTCGGCGGGCGATGTTCGTTGGATTGTGGAGCGTATCGTTGACCACGAGGATCCTCGTGGTACGCACGGGCAGGCTCCCGGCGCGCGTGACCATACTCCTGGTACGTGTAGCCGCGCTCACGATCGTACCCCCACCAGTCGCACGGTGCCGGCTGCGCGTAACTACCGCGTGCGATGGCTTGGTTTCCCTCCCACGGACGATACGTGGGAGCCCCGACCCAATCTCCTCCGCGAAGTCCCGGATATTGTCCACGACTACTATCGCGGCGGCAAGCGATTCCGCGGGCCACCCCGCGGCGAGCGCGAACGAGAACGCTGACGCCATCGTGTCGGAGAACGAGAGCGCGAACGCCGAGGATCCGGCGAGCGAGAACGAGACCGGTTCCGCTGCGCGCGATCGCGGCGTGAGCTGCCGCGAATAGAAGCTTGGGACATCTCAGAGAGAGTGCGCCGGTACTTCGCGTTCCATCCAGACTCCATGGCCTCCAGTGGGCGCTCGGCAATGTGTTGCTCCCATTCACGCCGCGACGGACGCGGCGCCAGTTGACACGATGCGCATCCTTCCATCACGTGGACGTAACAGAGCCGGTCACTATCCCACGCGGCCTTGCAGATAATCTTGCGCAGCTCCACGACGGAATGGTCCTTCAACATCGCTTCGCGATAGGCCACCCACACCGCGAAGTCCTGACCTTCGCGGGTCATCGTGTTCCAGCGCCGGATGAAGGCGCACCACGAGTGCCGCAAGGCCTCGTGTCCAGCTCCCTCGACCCCCTTCCGACGTGTCCCTCGGAAGCGACGGAAGTGTTCCTTCATGGTGTCCGGCGTGTCAGGATGTTCGGCGCCCGACAAGTCGTACAGCTCCCACGGAGCGAGTTCCTGGTCCATCAATGTCGAGCGTAGTGTGTGCGCACTCAGCACGTCGTCTGCCGCCGTGGTGTGCGTCGGCGCCTGCGCCGACGAGGCGGGTTGCCTCTCGTCCATCTGTTGCTCCGTCGTCGACGTGTGTCGCTCAGATTTGCGAGTGCCGCTCCTCCGGTCGTTCCCGGAGCTTCTTCGAGTTCTTCTTCAGGTTTTCTTTTGAGTGATGTATTTGCGCTTACACGACGTAAGCGCAACTTTGAGAGGAGGGTGATGTAACGGGTCCCCTCCCAGTCACATAAGTAGTTTAGATAGTACATAAGTAGTCATGGGTACACCCGGCTAGCGGGTGCTGAAGTGTCACACGCTGATTGGTTCATAATCGGGGAGCCAGACCCCTTATCATCCAATCACGTGCTGACCTGCATTTGAGTGGTTCACATGAGGCCAGGGCATCCGCCCAGGTCCTAATACCAAAACAGAGTTGATTTTTCCCCGGACTTAATACTTGGTCTTCGTCGCCGGGTGCTTCCTCATCACTACGTGTAAGCTAGTAACGGGTAATTACTTAGCCCGTTACAGAATTGGATAGTGAGCGGGTCTGGCCAGGTAGCGGAGCGCACTTCAACGCTTCCCGCGCTTTTTGGCGCTCGCGCGGCATCACCACGCGTTCCGTGTGCAATTGGCGCGAAGTTTAGGCGAGAGGCACCCCGCTCTATCTGGTCTCCGGTTGGGTGCAAGTATTCCCTGATTCAATGATGATTAGTGTGCAGTAATGAGATATTTGCGAAAAGCAGAATATAGCCGTATTGATTTGCTTGGGATTATTCCCTGTTTGGTCGGACAACGGTGTAGTCTGCAATATAACTAACATCAACCGGATCAGCATGAACGTCGCCTGATGTCAAGTTGAAAACAAGAAATGCTTGCAGCTCCAAGATCGCGGTGACTGCATCATCGCCAAGCCTGGCACGTCGAGAGCTAATTGTAGTTCCTGATACAGAGTATGCTTCCTTGCTCGGCACCGATGTTGCCATCACAGCCAAATAATGGCGCGCCATCATCCGGATGCATGGAAACAAAGCGGTCTCATTCTTCATCCATGTGCACACGGTTTGACTGGTTGTCTTAAGGGTCATGGAGCTGTCTTTGTGCTCTATCCACCGCGATAACTCACTTGCAAACGACTCGTTGGTGTTGCTTGCAAACGACTCTGGCCCCATGCGCTTATCAATAAGACTGTACATTGCTTCCTCGTCTTCAGCTTCTTCCTTCTGCTCTTGGATTTTCTCCCCTGAATTCGCACTGATTTCGCTTCTCGTGTATGCGCTGCGATAGACGGCTTCATATTCGGCTTCAACGAAGCTCTTTACATGATTGATATCAATATCAATCTTGGCTAGATGTGATTTAGCTCGGGGGTCAAGTACAGCGACAATTTGTGCGTCACTGGTCTTCACAACCGGGATGTACTCGTCCAGCTTATTCTTGAAAGCGCCAGCGAAATCTTTCGTATACCACGAAAGAGCATTATCCACCGTCTTTGACGTATGCTTTGAAACGAGGTGATAAACTACCGAAGCCACGCCGAATGTTGGGTAGTTTTTACCGGACATCATTGTCGTTGCACCCTTGATTGGTCTCAGGAACGTCGTAAGTTCCACCAGGTAGCACCGCGTTGTCTCGGGAATTGGAGCAGCAAGGTGATCACCAGGAGCTATTGAGAACTGCTTGTAGCCTTCATGGTGCCCGCGAATTCGTCGTTGCAACTCCTGAAGCTAGCATCGTTAAAGTGCTATTCCACCGTGTCACACAATCCAGCTCCGGCGCGATATACTTCACGATTACGGATGTGCATACATCCTGACGAGCCTCGAGCAACGATGGCGACTCAGATAGTTTTTCAGTATGTCACGAATGACTTCGACACTGTCATCCATGAGCGGACACCGTTTGAGCCCTTCCTTAACAGCTAGTTGCAGAATATGGGCAAGACACCGAACTTGGACAACATTTGGCTGAATAGCCGGAGTAGATGCAGGCGTTGATGGGATGTCCGTTGCCGAAGTGGACACCCCTATTTGTTCATGGCTAGAAATATCCTCTTCCATCACCTCATTGATCGAATCAATCATTATTCCGTTGTTACTGGCGTTGTCAGTAGTGATCGCCCACAGTTTCGCGAAGAGATCACAATTCATAGCCCTAACTGTATCGATTAGATGCTGCGCAAGGCGAGGACCGCTATGGCGATACTTCACTCGCGTAAACCCGAGCATGACCGATTTAATCAACCAGTCGTCGTTAATCCAGTGTAGTGCCACTACCATGTGACCTTAATCCTGGGAGGACAGCTAGAAGAGCTGTATGGACAGCGTCACACAGATTAATTTATGTCGGTTGTGGATCTATGTACGTTTTTCCAGATGCGACGAATCTACTAGTACTTATTAATACCAGTACCTAGATTAATCGACGTGATCACCAAGTATTGTGCCTTTCACCCCTTTTGGCCGATCGGACTTGAAAAACTATATTTTACTCAAGAGGGTTAGGCTTCCCTTGGAAATAGACATCTCATCAAATCCTGGCGGAAGCCCTCGACAAGGCCTTGCAAGCCCCTGGCAAGCCCCGATTGGCAGGAATATTTTCAGCCATTCGGTACTATTGATCGTAACACGCACTTTCAAGAGTACAGTGGTCACCGTAATTACTCTCTATTGGAAAATAATCTCACACATAAAATAATCTCATCAGTTTGCGTTGAGATTATTTGTTGTGGGAAAGAAATCCTGAAATTGAAAATTAATCTCACTAAAAAACTTTATGTGAGCTTCATTATTGAGCTTATTCTCTGGTGTAGTGGTTAATGATTGTCCTAACAATCACCACAATCTGAGTTCAATCCCCTCAGCAGAAGTATATCAGGTATCAATCGCCCCTTTTCATTTGTGATGCAAGTCTGTCCATGCCCCTCGGTTTGTCCCCTAAAATTGACACCCGTTTGCTTCTCGGCTGTAAACCACATGAATCGTACTTAAGTGGAATTACCAGAAAACCAGCTTTTTATTGCTTTTCAGTATACCGAAAACTCCATGCTCTTTTCATCAGTTTTGGTGCTCCCTGCCGCCATTACTTTTATGTCTCTCTCTAACGCCAGATGAGTGTGCACGTTTTCCCTGTTTGTGCTGTCTACATGCATCCATTTTGTGGGACTCCAGTTGGAAAAGAAGGCTACGGACAATGTGTACTCTGTCCACGATGCGAGACTGAGCAAGGCAAACCTTCGCGTACCCTTGCATCGTCTATTGTCACTGCGCTTCAGCAGGCGACCCCAGCACCGCACGGCGTCTCCCTCCGTTTGTCTACATGTTCGACTACAGATGAGAAGAAACGTGACGTTAGTACCACTGCTGATGATAAACCGCCAAGTACGCGAAGCAGTCCAGCAACAACGCCGATTTACAAGCGGCAATAGGTGGTCCGATGGATCGAGAATCAAATTCTCCAGCGTGGAGAGTGTGGGCACAAGGGTGCTATTGCTGCAGCAGTTGACGAGTTTCCAAAGATCTTCAACTCCCAAACTAGGAACTCAAACATTGCTAAGACTATGGATTGGTGGAGGAAGAAGACTGCGTTGCTGGAGGCTAAGCGAGGTTCCAAGGCACTTTCGTCGAGACGAAAAGGTGGAAGGAAGCGCGTGAGTTTGAATGTATTCCCAGGTCGCGGATGTCGTCATAGTGAATGGGTTATGCTGGCTGTACAGCCACCTCGTTGACGAATTCGATCGCCTTCGTAAGGATGGCCTCAAGTTTGACGCGCCCCTCCTACGTCAGTTGGCGCTTCGGATCCTGCGGACGCAAGGGGATGGCTACGACCACGACAGTGTTGACAGCACAGGAGCTTGCTCAGAGAAAAAGTGTCACCTAGGTGGATACAGGCGTTCCTGGAATGCCACAACATAGTCCTGCGCACACAAACTGGCAAGAAACAAGTTAGCGAGGCAAGCAGCATGAGATCGAGCAAGCAGTTGCGTCCCACCTCGGCAAGACCAAGCGGGGGTTCGAAGATGGCTCACTTAACGAAGACACGGTGGAGAATATTGACGAAACGCACTTCATCATCGACTTCGACAACGGGAAGACCCTCGGATTTGTGGGTGAGAAGAAGGTGAAGTACGCCGACGTTGTCTCTGGGGGGGGGGGGGGGGGGGTG
>JAGDFM010000516.1:0-10225 GCA_019155715.1 Phytophthora pseudosyringae
TGTTTTTTATAGGTGTCCTTGAACGCAGCGTTGCCACGGGAGAAGACGATCTCATTCCCCGGCAGCGCCAGCACTTTCTTGTGTATCTTCTGAAAAGTTGGCCAGGCAATGCCGAGGCGCTTGGCTAGCGCCCGCAGAGAAATTGCCGGCTGCAGCGCGAGAATATCGGCCATCCTACGATTGACGTGGATAGGCTCGTGTCCTGGCTGGCATGGAGCCCCCCACTGGTTCCATAGCTCCCCTCTCATGAACTTCCTGTACACCTTCTTGATGCATCGAGCGCTGCGGCGGGGCTTGATGTGTTGCCCTATGTCCTCAAGTCAATCTCCGAACCGTCACGGAATTATTTTTCGGCGCTCAGCGGGCGTAGTGAACGTAGCAGGCTTCTTCGCTGGGGGCGGCTTGGCGGTCTTGCCTGTCACGGGCCGTGAACTTGTACAACAAGGTTGTAAGGTTACCTGAGGACACTACGAAGTATCAGCAGAATGAGAAAACGATGAGGAGAGCGATCGAGTTATGGTAGAAGCCCGAGGCAAATGTCCACAGCAGACATCTTAGCAGTGATAAGTAGCTCAGTAGACAGCCTGCTCCTGTTTCTCTCTCTTGTGCGAAGCGGCGCTCCACTTCCGGATAAATGGCTCGCGTCTTGTGCCGCCTCGCCGTCTTGTTGCTGTCGACGCAGGAGCTCACGGCTGTGCGCTCCCCACTGGGGACCAAGGACCATCTGCGGTTCACAGGGGCCGTGCACGTGGGCTCGCCGCACCGCAGCGTGCGCGTGGTGTTCGACACCGGCTCGAGCGATACGTGGGTCGCCAGCGACCAGTTGGCCTCTGGAGCACCACGAGCTGGGAACGCCTTCGCGATCGGGTACGGAGGTGGCACCGTGTCAGGGACTGCAGCGCCAAGAGACCTGCAACTAGGGTACGAGGCAGGCTCCGGCACAGACGGACTCCTCCTTCGTGACGTACCGGTGGGCTTCGTAGACGACCCGACAGCGGTGATCCCAGCGGAACTTGGCGCCCAAGGCGTCGTGGGCCTCGGGATGGAAGCGTTGGCGCAGATCCACGGCAACTCGAGCCTTTGGGGTCTGCTGGCCAAGCAGCAAGATGCGACGGAGCCCTTGGCCTTCTCTCTCTACGTCAGTGGCTGGTCCGGAGCTCAGCCAGCGTCGCAACTCGTTCTTGGAGGCGTCAACCCAGCTTTGACGAGCACCAACGCGACGTGGCGCAGCTTTCCTGTCATCTCCAACAGCGCGCTTCGCCACCCCCGACCTCCGTCGCGGCCGACTTCTACGTGTACAGCAGCCCAGGACAGCTTCGGCTTTTGGGCCCTGCGAGTGCAGAGGTTGTCCTTTGACGGCGTCACCTTGCCCCTCGGAACCCCAAACAACAGCAACGGCGCCGCACTGCTCGACTCCGGGGCGTCGGTGCTCCTCCTACCGCAGCACGCCTTCGATAGCGTCGTCCAGGCGCTCGTCGCTCGGTTTGGCACACGACTTCTGCCCTTTCCAAACGACAAACCAGCGCCTCCAGCTTGCAGGCCGTGTCAAGTGCACGAGTTCCCGAGCCTTGTCTTTGACTTGGTTATCGAAGATAGCACCGAGTCAGACGCCACGAGCCAGCGAGTCGAGCTGCGCGGGAGCGACTACGTCCGCTGCGACCAGCGCCGCCGCGAGTGCACGGCAATGATCGACTCCATCCACTCGCCCGAAATCAGCGATCACCTCGACGTCCTCGTCCTCGGTACAGTTTTCTTCCGAGCGTACTACACGCACTTCGATTACAGCAACAAGCAGGTGAGTCTTGCGTGCACTCTGGCCAACAACGGTAGTGTCTGTCTTGGTGGTCTTCAGCCTGCACTGGACTATCGAGGGCAGCCATACGAGCCATACTCCGAGATCCAGCAACCTCGTCGAAGCTGGGAGGGACTTTGCGCTGCTGTCACCGCCCTCGCCTTGCTGGCCACTCTTCGAACACTGCTGCAGCCCTACGAATCGGCAGCACCGTCGTCGTCATACCGCACAAGGCAGCCCACATAGCACTCGTCTCACAAATACAGTTGGTCAGTATATTCCTTCACGCCGCAACTCCGTCGAACACGCAGTCACCCCCCAGCGCACCAGCTAGCCCAGCGACGGTGTTCCGGTGCTTGTGCTTCCAGTCGACGCAGTAGCCACAGGCGCGTCTTTGACCCAAATCCGCAGCGTGTCCAGCTCATCCGGTGCCCCTTCACCACGCATCGCGGGAGTTCCAGAACCCAGCGCCCCATGTTGAGCACCAGCGGCCGGCTCCCACTCCGTCTTGAGCTCGATGTCGGGTCGATATCTCGTTAACAGTTCGCGTAGCAGTCGAGCAAACTCGCTGCGGACAGTGGGAGGGATATGTGCGATCTCCAACGCCCTCGCTCGTAAATCGGTCGTGCGGTTGCACTGCAGCAGGTCTGCGATCCACGTGAGGCAGAAGCTGAACTTCTTGAGATTGGCCTTGCAAATGCCCAGCCGCAGCAGACGCAGCAGCTCCGTCTCGCTCACGAGTCGAGGGCACTTCCGCACGACGATGGCCTCGACACGGGCGAACAAGGCGTCCTCGTGCTCCTTGCCATGAATTCCTTGTCCGTAGCACTTGTCGCACAGCTCGTACTCGTCACCGGCTAACAGACGACACGTGCGGCACGCCCACTTGACGCCCACGAGCGGCCCGCGCCCGCAGCCATCGCAGATCGATTCGTCGTCGTCACCAGCAACCTCCGTCGATGGCACAGGCGACGCATGCGAGGAAGAGCTGGTGGCCGAGTTGGATCCTAAAGACTGCTGCGACTTGTGGCGACTCAGGCGGTCAAAGACGCTCCCCACGATCTTCTTGATTTTGCCGTCCTTGCCTTCTTTCTCGCGCGGAGGCATTGGGATCACCTCGCCGTCAGAGCCCAAAGGGAGCACGCCCATTGAAGACGGGGACTGGGCAGGCGACGGCAGCGCGCCCATGGTCATCGTGTGCGTGCGTGTCGTCTCCACCGCGAAAGTCGGGCCGGAGCGTTTGGGTGTCAGCGTGTAGCGCCGTGACGCTTTGTCCAGCGGCTTGTCCCCCAGCTTATCCGGCGGAGGGACGACAGCTCGGGCTGCTGCGGATCCACTGAGAGGCCGCGAGACGAACATGGCCTTGGTCGCGTGCAGCTCGCGCGGGCCGTGCGGGACGGAATTGCGTGCAGCACCGCGCCGATCCAGCTCCACGCAGTCGAACAGATGCGGCGCCTCGGTCTCCTCCGCCCCCGGCGCTGGCTGCGCTAGCAGAATCAGCGTCTCCCCACTCGTGTCGGTCGCCGCCGCTCCCAGAGCGGTGGGCGATGGCGGCGGCGGCTTGTCCGCGGAGCCCGCAGCTGCTGCCGTCGAGGCCGCGAGCTCCTCCGCCGCTGCAGCTCCCGTCGCCTCCGCCGCCTGCCGCGTGCACACCCGGAAGTCCATCGTCTGCTTGCGGTACGTGCGGCTGAAGCACTGCAGTTGCTGCGCGCCGTCGACCGCGTCCAGCAGCGCCGGCAGCAGGTAGAGCAGCAGGATGCGGCTGAGCTCCTCCGACACGTCGGCGAACACGAGGTCCCCGGCGGCCCCGGCGGCGCTCTGCTCGATGGCCGCCAGCAGCGGCTGCAGCTTGCCCCTGTCCGCCTGCGAGAGCTTCTCCAGCTTGGCGCCGGCCTGGGCCAGCGCTTTGGCGCGGTTGGCCGCCCCGGGCTTGCACTTCCAGGGCGTCCACTTGGCGTCCTCCAGCCGGTCCGAGTGGCCGCCCGCGTCCGCCTTGCCGCCGCTGCTCGAGGCCTGCTGCGCGTTCACCTGCTGCAGCCAGCGGTCCTTCCACTGGGCCACGGCGCCCTCCAGCTCCTCCAGGCGGCGCTGCATCACGCGGAACTGCTGGTCCTTCAGCTGGATGTAGTTCTCCTTCAGGCACAGGTCGCGGGTCAGCGTGCTGTGCTCGTGCTGCAGCGTCGCCAGCTGCGCCTGCAGCGTCGCCAAGTTGTGCTGCAGCGTCGCGGTCGCCAGCATTGAAATCCTCGATTGACCGTACAGAGAGGGCCGACTGTCTCTATTATAGCGTACCATACGGAACTATAAAAGGCAAGAAGGACAGTTTTTGGGCTCTCGACCGGAAAGCGGCCAAATGGGCAACATCAGGCGCCAGAAAAGGGCCAAATGGGCAACATGACGTTCTCGATGACGTCGCTGACACCCCAGAAAAACCGTTTTTCGGGGGTGTCGACGGCGTCACCGGGAACGTCATGCTAATACTATTGCTAGAGACACGTGCCGCAGAATACTATTGCATGGCCCAAAAAAACGCTTTTTTTGGTTGGGGGGAGGCGGTGGGGCACGTCATCGGGCACGTCACTTGCAGCTTGCCGATTCGGCTCGAATGGGCAAAGCGGTCGCTGCGGCCGGCGCCTCTGCTAGGAGTGTAGCGGCGCTCGTGTCCTGTGCGGTGGCCGCGGGGGGCGCCGCTTTCCACGCAGCAGGGCGCCGCCGCGCAATGTAGGAGATGCCGACGAAGCATGTTGAAAACTTGTTGTTGCTGGTCAACTAGAGGTAAACTCGCACTGCCGGAGCCAAGGGTAGCGTCCGTTTCACTGAATCGAAGGGAAACGTCCGTCTACTCTCTGCGTTGTCGCGAGCTATAACGGGCCAGGTGTGTCCGTTATCTAGCGTACACTATAGACTGCGAGGAAGCGCGGTAGACTCAGGAAGCTAAGCCTGAGTATGGGCTTTGGGGCAAATGTGGTGTTGTAATTCCCAGAAATCGTCGTTAGTGCGGCTTCCACGCAACAACACAACAATTCGCCGAGTCAGGTCGGCGATGTTGGGCGATGCGTAGGGTGTGATCCCTTCGCGGTTCGGCCCTTCCGGGTTCAGTTGCGGCTTCGCTCCCGTCGAGTACCGCGCAACCAAGCTTAATCCCTCCGGAGACTCGCTGAGCTAGCGATCTCCGTTCCACAAACCCTGTGACCTCACACCAAAGGATGGACGTCGGCGCGTGAGCGCTTTTACAGGTCACCGAGCGCAGCGTGCGCCCGACTAGGAGAATTACGGTGCCCTCGGCTGAGGCCCACCGGCTCGTCGAGTTCGACGAGACTTGGTCTTCGCTGGTAGCTGTAGCGGTATGTGCCCTTCCCCGGGCCGACCTTGATCTCTTGGCGCTACCAGGCCGATTCCCCTACAAGCTATGCCTCTCGGGGAACGACGGCAGGCATAATCCAGCCCGTGCAGGGACTTACCGGAAAAGTGTACACTTGTCTTGGACTTAGAAAATTCTGCTCTGTTAGTTATGTGTCTGTGTCTTCGAGGAGTCCCTTCGGACTCCTCCCTTTGGTTTCCTAAAAGATCCTATACAAATATCTAGTCAAATGGGGTCGTTACAGATCTCTAAGCGACCCTTCGCCGAGCCCTGATTTAACCTCGCTGGGTCAAATAACCTTGCTCGCTGAGTCGGTTCCTCGCTGGGTCGAACTTTCGCCAAGTCGAACCGTACTTAGCCGCGTCGAACTTATCGAGTCGAGCTGAGTGTACCCAAGTACCTCAATTAGGCAGCCTAGGATAAGCGCCCCAAAAGTTGCGTTTTCATACACCACACCTCTCTTCAAACTGCTAAATTGAGAGTGTTAGCACATGTGAGGGGGTTACAAACAACATATCCAAACGGGAGGGCCCAACTCGCAATATTGCGTGAGCTTAACCCCTGTATATGGGTGTGCGTATACACTTGGCGGGCAGTGTAGTACTAAGGCCGTGTTCGACTTGTTTGGCTCGAACCAACTCCTTTGCAAAATACGCATTTGAGGAGGGGTTGAAGCAGCTGGTTCGCGAAAAACAGGTCTCCCCAAAATTTCGGATCTAGTCATTTTAGCCTCATTTCAGCCTGAAAAGCGCGATGGGCTTTTTGTGTTCGAGTTAGCCCGAAAGAGCTATTTGCTTTTTTTCGGACACAAAACAGCAATTTAGCCTGCAAACCAGCAATTTCAACTGAAGTCGAACACGGCCTAAGGGTTTTGATCAATTAGTCATATTACTAATATGAACGGAACTTTGAATCGATTTTAGTATTAGATCTACTAAATCGAGAAAAAGTCAGGAACTATTATTATTTGTACTACTAAGACTACTAATCCGGGCTGAACGGGGGTAACCCCATGCTATCGTTGCTCTCGCAGAACTAGCTGCCGCTGCGCCCGTCGTTATCAGTACGCGTTCGGGTCATAACGAAGGATCCAGTGGAGAAAACCCTGGTTGACACGATGTCGGGCTCCTTGTATTTGTGGTAGATGTGAGAGTTAGTGTTAGATGCGTTGGCGGTTCGGCAAAGTGACCGCTCCCACAGTTTTATCTCGACGCAGAGAAGGTGGATGTGAGTAACACTCACGGAGTGTACACCTTCTTCCGGCGCTTCACAGCTTAGTCCAACACGTGGATAATACTCCATACTTCAGTTATCGAGTTGGATTTCGCGTGATGCGTGATGGTGGAGAAAATTTGTGCTGGTGTAGGTGTCCCGTCAGGCTCGTCTTGCGCCACGTTGATCACCGTAGCTTAGCTAGATGCTGAGATGCGAGACGTGCTACTTGGAGTCAATGGTTGGCTGCCGCTATCCGTGCTAAAAAAGACGTTGACACACGTGCTGCTGCAAAATCTACATTCAGGTTTTCGTTAGCAACCTGTTTGCACCCTCTGCTAGGGTACACATGCGTACCCCTTCGAAAGCTCTGCATGCCTGCAAAGATCGTTGCTGCAAATGTGGTGGACGGGTCGTTGGCATACACTGCAACGCAACGTGACCTCTATGCCGTCGCAGCAACAGCAACCTTATGCGTACGTCATTGCTGCTTTGCGTGGACTTCGAGAATGAGAACCACCCCAAAGCAGCCAATGGCCATTGCGCACGACCTTTCAGGGACGCACGTTGATAGAAGATCGCAATATACTTCCCAGCAATTAGTATCGTTAGTCGTTGTTTAATACTAATATTTCCAGGATCCTGACTAATAAAACTTTTAGCACTACTAAGTGCCTGGCCGTGGAAAAATATGCTAGCAATATTAGTACTAACGCTACTAATTTGAGATCTACTACCGAACCCTGCCTGATACATGCAACAACCTTGATTTTAGTATGCCTCCATGATTAGTTACCATTCCGTTTATGTTATGTTATAAAATACGGTATTGAACTTGTGCAAAAGGGAGCTCCCTGCGCCCTTTTAGATGCCATTATCTTACCGTGTTCTGGAAAGACCCCTTAAAGGGCGCAGTGAGCGCCCTTTTGTCATGAAAGGGTTAGCATGGTCGCATAGTTGAATAACCACCAGTCTGTAATGAATTTGAACGGTATCAGAATTTCATACTGTCGTAGTTTCCTTATATATAAGGTGACGACACGGGAGCTTCCTGGTCATTCCCAGCATACAATATGACGTCTGACGGCATACACAATGCATCTCGTATTTGCGCTCGATATTATGAATTTGCCGTTTGATCAAGTTCGGACCGTAAACAAAGTACCCACGTTTACTGCAATACAATATTGGTCCTTGGTGATGTCGCACGACTGTCTGCTTACGATCTGCGCGAGCCTAACTAGCTCCGGACACGTGTGATTGACACAATCAATAACTCGCACAACCTGGGATACCGTAGTCGTGAACTGTATCTGCTTGTAATTAGCCCACCAAATCAAACTCATCAACGTCTCGACAAATCCACATCCCTGTCCACAATCGCCTTAATCGTCTTCCAAGATGACCCCAAACGATTGTTCGTTGAGTACCTTAGGTGTTCCACATTGTCGGGCAGGTACGAGCTCCACATAACCCGAGTGTCGTGTCAAATCTCAAAGAAGTGACTTCAAAAATTCGGTTTATCACTGTTCGGTATCATCTCCGGGCTCTTATCCACCTAGTTCCAGGTTGATAAAGTCGAAACACTTTTGATACTCATCCACGGTATGTGCCCGAACGATGAGGCTCGCGATAGGCTTTAACCACGCACACTGAACGGCATCCAGCTCGTGCACTGTCTTGCTGATTCGTTCATGAATGTACTTGATCGCGTGAAATTGACAGAGGGTACTCGCGCTTCAGGCAATTCGGCAGTGAAGACCCAATCTCAGTGAAATCTTTGTCTATCACGATGCAACAGGCATCCATCCAACATGACTCGCCTTTTTAACTGTTGTATAACATGCCGAAGAGCCACGCGTTCGTCGGTCAAAAGCTCGTGCGGCCAAATGTAAGCAACATCTACGTCAACCAACCTACCACAATTCACCACAATCTACCACAATGATGACACAATATAAATAGCACAGGGAAGTCATACCTGCACATGCTGGCCTTGGCCGAGAAAATCGTGAATCCTAAAAGAAAATAGCTTGTAGCGAGTAGAATTGTTGTCATGTGTAGCATCTACGAGCAATGTTTCTGGAAATGCTGAGAACAAAGAACGGATGTGCGACGTCTGTATCGTAATAGAACATGCCACGTGCTACAATTCAAACATACAATGTGTCATACAGTAGCTCTCAAGTTATACCAGGCCTCAAAACAGTTACCTTACTTTGTCACCTTGGCGATCAATATATAAATCGTCACGCAGAATCGGTCTATGGTTTCCGAGACTCTGTCGGTCAGCGTCATCCCTACCTGCTCTTCGCGCTTGAGCCTACCGAGAAGGTTCTGGATGTGTATCATGTGTGGCCCATAGTCCGTGCTGTCCCAGATATATTTCAGAATCTGTTTCCTCTCCAGACCCACTTTTCGAAGCATGTTTACCGTTGAGAGCCCCTCGTCCGACAAATCCAAGTGATTCTGCAGTAGCCGCTTGAAAACTTCCCACCCAAGGCCATGCTGGTGATGCGTATTGTGGAGTGACACCTGGTAAAAGTAGCGGTCACCTTCTCTTTGCAGCAACATATTGAACTATATCAATGGAACGCGTACAAGTGTTAGTGCATGTATACGTATACGATCTGATAGGGCATACTACCTTCGCCTTGCAGTCAATAGTGCGCACGTTTGGCGACCGTTTGCATTTGCCCCTGTTCCTGTGCTTCCCCGCATCGATATATTCGAATACCACGAGGTAGTAGTAAATGGTGGAAGAGCTTTGTCTCAGGCACTTAGTCATTCCTATCCGCATGCGTGTCTTCAACGCGTTTGTTTCGCATTGTACGGGTTGTGGACGTTCATTTCGAGTAGCCTAGCATTAATACAAAACGTAAGATCGATTTTGAGCTGGGACAAAGTACTCTATCCATTTACCTGCGATGTGGCCTTGTGGTAAGCCACACAGGCTTCTTCAAAGGCTGTCCATGTACTGTACACCTCTCCGCTGAGGCTTGCCGCACTTACGCTCCGAATGATATCGCACCGCTGTCCGATTATCCGACCGTCTAGTCCTCGTAAGCTGATTCGTCCGATTCTCTGGCGCCCGATCGGTTTTTGCTCCCATTGCGCTGCAAGAGGGGTAACCTGCGCTGGTGTGGCAGGCTAAATAAGACTAGTCGGAACGAAATGTGAGGCACGCTGCAGAGTTCTGGTGGAAGAGCAATGGTTTTGCGCTATTTATGGAGTTCCTTGCCAGTGTGTTGGCCACATTTTTGGCATCAGTGGATGAACAGTGCGTCACGGAGCGAGTATTTGCATTCGTCTGGTAGTTTTATCTATGGGGTTTGACCCGGAATGCCGCATTCAGCGCTGGCAATCCAACATATTTAGTGACTAAATCGGTCAATGCTTTTTTGGTTTTCGCGCCAATGTCTGTGCTTCGTTCAGACCCCCCCCCTTCAGCGCAAGGTTATCTCGCTGACTCGATACTGCGTGCTACGACGGCGCGTACACGCTGCTATCTACGGCCCAGATTTACCAGCCTTTGGATCGGATTAATACCATGTAGTATAGCACAGCATCCTGAAAAGATAAGCACTTCACCTTTAACAGGTCTGGTTTATACGACCAAGCGGCCAGACAAAACCACCGGTTTTCTCAAAACTCTCATATACTTTTGGTGCGCTTCTCAGGAAAGCGCGGTACAACACCGGCTAAAGTTAACGGTAAGTACTGCTGTTGTGGATCTACTATGAGAAAGATGCATCTACAAACTGGTACGGTGCAAGTGGATGGCCGTGAAGAGTCACAACAGAAACAACCCTTCACAAATAAAAGTCCAAAAGGGGGGGGGGGGGGGGGGGGGGGGGGGG